>QTSX02006751.1:0-44876 GCA_014839935.2 Entomophthora muscae | reverse complement strand
ATAGATTTATTGGTTTGATAGGAATAAAAATTTGTTGGAGCAATTTGGAAAGGGGAAATTTCTCAGTTTAAATACTGAGATCAAGTGAAGGATGAAAATAGTGGTTACCAGGTGATCCTGCAATAATATATTGGAAAGTATTGCTTTGCAGGTCTGCAGCAGGCTGCAGCCTGCATTGCAATAAGAAGTAAGATGAATTATTGGGTTGCAGTATTCTTTGATACTATGTTGGAGATATCATTCTGAGCCTGAATGAGTGTTACCACACTGGCTTGGTTGCACTGCATTATATGATTGGATGGTGGGTCCCCTGAGTATTAGTGATTTGGTGTTGTGCATTTAATTTTTGGTTGATTGGTTGCTTTTGGAGTTTCAGAGCTCAATTTAAGGCCTATACAGTGGTTGCCGTTGGATTGATCATATGGGCCTTGAATCTTGGTTTTTAGAGTAGAATTTATATTTTCAATTTGGTTAGAGCTTTTATCTTGCTTTTGTTTTTGCTTTTGAAAGCGCATTCATTACTTGATTCTGAATGCATATCTGAATTGATTAATTCAAATGAACCGTTATTATTAATACTTTCAGTTTTAGCATTTAAAAATGCAATTTCCAATTTTTCTTTTGAACTAAGAGATCCAATATTTGTTGCATTGTTTGTGAAAAGGATGAAATCCCTTACAGATAGAAAAGATGTGCTGCAATTTTCATAGTATTTATTTTTTAAGAATCTAGTTAACCAATTATAGAAAAATCCATTCTCATCTTAAACTCTTTAATAAGTATTATATTCATACATAAGCTTATCAGTTTTAAAATTTATAAGCCCTAAATCTTAATCTAGTGTTGTACCTGTGCTGTATTAGCAGAGTTACACAGAGAAAAATGATTGGAAGCTAGATAATTATTTTTATTGAGATACATGGCTTATATAGTTATAGTGAATCATTAGACAAGGAACAAGATTGTGATGATCAATAAGTTGGATTGTGCAGGGGGTGGTGTGATTCTTTTTTCAAAACAGAAGGCTCAATCCGCCAGCAAGGTTCTGAGTAAGCGGGTTTGTGACCTGCAATCTGATTATCCAGTCACTTGAAGCCAAACTAGGAAGTCAACTCAAATTTCCAAATCCAACAACATGAACAGAAGCTAATCCCTTATGGTGGATACATTGTTTTGGCGCTTGACTCATTACCAGGATCAGGCCACCCCCTTCACCATTCTACTGTGTGATCAACGCTATCATGTTCCTGTTATCCATAATTCACAATGACTATATAATACTTATCTCTCAATAAAGAACATTATCTAGTTTCCAAATATTTTCCCTTGTAACTCTGCTAAAGCAGCACAGTTACAACACTTTTAATGAATGAAGTGCCAAATTGAGTTTCTATTTAGCTGGGATTGTCTCTGGTTCTTGTTGCTAAATTTAGTAATTTAAGTCAACTTACACATTTGGCTACAGGTTATGAGGGAGTTAGTTTGCGGGTCACAGACCTCTTGGGCAGAACCTTGCTGGGGTCAACCCTGCATTTTGACACTAGGCAACTAGAAGATGTCACTACTGAGATTCATAATTAAGCCTTTTTCACACCGACATCAAAATAAATTACAAATAATGCACAAAAGTCAATCAAATACTAGTCAATAAAATAAGAAAAAACACATAACAGACCAACCAATTTAAAATTAAAGCCAAGTGTTCATCAAACCATTCCACTTTACACACTTTATACTACAATTTACACTCACTTGACCTCAGAAATTTCAAACCTTAAAAATCTTTGTCATCAGAATTGTAGATAAGGAACTCATCTTGTTATAGCACCTTAATCTGAGGTTTATTTAATAGAACATAAAAAGGGACACTTAAAAAATAGAAGCCATCCAACTGGAATTTAATTGGGCAAAGATTTTTTACAGGGTGCTAACCACTGAAAAATTGGTTGCATCTTCCAAAACAACCTCTCATGTACCTAGCAGGTATTAACAGGCTGTGGAGGTTATTAAAAGAGGCTGCTAATTTTGGGTTCATGTTTTGATCATGACAATAGAGGTATCAACCTAATAAATGTTTTACTAAGTAAGGGTGGTGGCCTTTGGCTTGTTTTTTGGAGTTTATAACTAAATGTCCAATGATGAAGGAGAGCAAAACCAATATAATGTATTTGCTCATGTTCTTGATACTTTAAGTATCAACCTAGATTACTAAAGACTTACTGGATATTTATTTCAAAATACATTAGTTTTAAAAGCTATGGCAACAAGCAAAAATACTTCATATTTAAACAAAATAGACTAATAGTTAAGTAAATTGCAACTATCAGTGTAAAATACACACTATTTTAACAGGGATTTTTGGGCAATAATAGACAAACGGGTCAACACAGCAACAAGGTGCTCACACTACAAACAAAAATAAATAAAATACAATCTGAAATACATTGATTCACAAACAAAATGGTGTGAGTTGACTTTTGGTGTACATATGTTTACTATGTGAATTGGTGACAAAATACACCCAAGCAAGGTGAGTCAAAACTCAATCCAAAAACAAAACACAATAGCAACTCAACATGTAAATGAAACCACTCAGTTGTTGTTTTATGGATTCTAAACAAGAATGATATCAAGGTATCTAAAATAATACACACACTCTGAAACAATTTTTTTAAAAATATTGTGATTGGTGTTTAAATTTGACATTAAAATCTGGGGCAAAGAGTGGAATTATTCTGGGTGCTCTAAAATGGACGTTGTAAACCCAAAAACAACTAATTAAGAAATAAAAAATCTATAATTGGGATATGAGGGGGGAATATTAATCAAATATCCATATTCAGATAAAAGCAAAAATTAAAAGTAAGAAGTGACCTAATTGAAATTTATTTAATATTTTATTAAATTTTAAAATAGAAAAACACAACAACAGAGTACCAATGCACATGTTGTGCGCCGCGGTTGCAGTTGCCCCTGCAGGTCAAAGAACAGAGTCAGTGCAACACACATGCCTACTCAGGAAGGAGACAGGAGAGGATAGTTCAATAGCAACACTGCACTGACACAGCTGGTTCAAGGAGCACAAGCTGCTAGGGTGCAGAGCATCAACCCTTGAGTCCCCAAGATGACCTGGAAGCCCACTAAGGTTACCACAACCAAAACAGTCAGAAACAAAGAGATTGAACTTACCTCCTATGTGTTTGATGCTGTGTACCTACAAGAGTTGGTCCCATCAGCCATGATGGAGAAGGTGAAGCCTATGCTTGACACCGCTTATGAGCCTTATGTCAGTGATGGCAACCAGGAAGAGGACAATGAGCCCAAGTTCTATAGAACCACAGAGAGGCAGTTAGTGTTAAAGAAAGTTGTTGTGTTCTATACCAAGGCACCCATGCCTTGCAAGCCTGTCACCAATCAGGATCCTGGATTGTCTTAACCCACAAAGCCTGCTCAGAAGTGCATTCCTGATATAAAGCACATCATCCTTCTCAAGCAAATACAGGAATCTGGTGGCTACAAGGTGGCCATAGCTCTTGTTGAGGTGGATCACAAGTACGCCTCCAAGACATTCAGAACCTTCATCAACACTGGCCAAGTACTTTTGCAGAGAAATCCTTGTGTGTGTCAACCATGCTCACCAAGGAGCACAAATGGGCAATCCTCCAGTGGATAACCCAGGATTGCCATCTTGAACTGGCAAATATACAGGCCATGATTAAATTTACTTTGGGGTTGAGGCCTCAATTTCCTTTTACTACCATATGGTGAAGAGAATGTGTGTTTCCTGGAAAAAACTTGGGGTATCTCCCTATAACAGGAACAGCCTAATCAATATTGAGACCCAGAAAAGCTACACAGAGGCATAAACTGCGCTCAAAAAAAAGGGACTGTCAAATTCTACTACATCAACAAATCAGCATTTGCCTAGTCTATGCAGGATGAATATGACTATTATCTCAAAAGTTCACATGATGTAGTAGCTTGGCATGCTGCAGTCTGCACCACAGCCTATTTCATGGTGGCTCTCCTTGGTCCAAAGGGGATTGAGATGACCAAATGATACTGGGATCCCATTTTAGTAGGACCTTTCTATCATTTCTTCAATTGGTCCAGGAGTACTTTAGGCGCACAAGCACATGCTTCACCAATATCATTTCATTGGATAATGTTGGACTCCACAAGGTGGAAGATATTCTTGAGGAATTTCCAACAATTGATACAGGCATAGCAGTTGTTCCACAACAATTACCCACATCAAATGTGTGCCTCTTATTTATTTCTTCTTAATCCTCATCCCTAAACCCAATTGAAGAAGTCTTTGGGTGGCTCAAGCAAGTTTTCAGGCGTGGGACACCAACTGGGACAGAGGACCTGTTTGATTTGCTGCAGTCTGGGATCCATACCCTTCCAGCAGAGAATGTGGCCAAATTTTATGGACATGCTGATTCATTCATCCCTGTGTGCCTTGTGTAAGGTCTTAGGCATTGGGGTAGGTGATTATAAACTAAGACCTTCAAATCCAGGATATCAATGTTGGTTAAATAAATAAAAGTAGGCAAATTCTGTAATAAAAAGCTGAAATAAAGCTCCTAGTAGCCTATAAGAAGTAAAATAAGGGCTAAGGCGTTTAATTAATTCCAAGAATATATTAGTAAAGTTCATTCTTAAGGACTGAGAACTGTGCTAAAAACTCTATTTTTAAATCCAGGTATTGTTCACCACTAACTGGAAAATTGAAACTATCTACTATGAGGGTTTGAGTCCCACTAAAAAGATTGTCTAGCTTATAAATAATATAGTCAAAAGGAATAATCAAAGGATAGCTAAGATTCAAGAGAAAATGTAAAACTAGATTCAAAAGAAAAAGGAAAAGAAACACAAGCCACAAAACCTAACAAGTACCTTTTTGGAGCCAATTCAAAAATAGCAAATTATTGTTGTGATTGAAAAACAAAGCCTTTTTTGTGCTTGGTAGTGAGGTGCAAATTGAAGGTAATAGGTTTTAACCAAGCTTAATTAGAAGAGCAAATTGGAATCATAAAGGTTTAATCAAAGTTGGTTAGAAGTCATAGTGAAGTGACAAGGCTTCAAAAATTAGGTGTGAAAAAATAGTTAACTTAAAAAAGTTAAGTGTACATAAAGGAAGTCTGAAGGAGGGGGAACCAGTTTACAGTGATGCTTCTGGTGTTGTTGGAGAGCAAAAGGCAGGAAAAACCAGATCCAAAGCTTGTGTACATAATCAGGCATAAAGCAAAAAATAAAGAGTTTTGGAAGCAAAAATAACTAACTTGAATGTAAAAGTACTGGGTTCAACCCCTGTAGTAAGGTAAGGTAAGTTCAAAGATAAGAAACTAACCATTGTTAAGTTGTTATAAAGACTTTAAATCCCAAATTGCAGCCAAAAGATGGTTGTTAAATTAGAAAATAAGGGGATCAATTTTAGGAAGTTGTAGGGAATAAACCAAGATAAAAATGGCAATTGTAGAAATTTGTGGGAAATAGACCAAGATAAAAAACTCTCAAAGAATAGCAGCAAAAAAGAAGGTGAATCCTGACAACTTGCCAAACAGCCAATTAACTAAAGGTCTTAACAATTCCAAATATTTGTATTCCCCCTTAATTTATTTTATTTTATATATTTATGTTTTAATTATTTTTTAAATCTATAGATGATCATTTTATATTTAGATATTCCCAAGCCTGCAATCACATAAATAGCACTTATAATGCAGATGCTTAATTTTTGTATTGCAAATTAATTTATTCTATTGAATTCTGTGGTGAAAATCTCAAACACTTAACACCAAATTATGATAACTATATGAAAATTTTGAGCTGTCAATCAAATATAAATAGATAATTAAAAAGGTTAAAGATAAAGCTCTTGAGGTATTTAGTGTTTTTATTAACAGATAGTATTACACATTTATAAAGACCTTTTATAAGATTTATTATCTTACTAAGAGTTTGGTAACTCAAATTTATAAAAAAAATATTTAATAAGAGTAGTGTAAAAAAGAAGTATAATATATATGAGAAGAGTTTTATTGGTTGCGCCTATAGTGGGTGTGCCTGTATGCAACCACCTGACAATGGAGGTGGCTCACAACCTCTGCGCCACACTGTACACAGTGGATACACTTTGATTAAAATATTCAAAGCAGCTTTTAAATGGAAGGATGGTGAGATGGGAGTAAAGCAGCAGCTTTTCTGGCAGGGCTGTAAACCTGTAAATTCTAGCCAGGACCAGGGCGTCCTGTATAACGTGTTCCACCAAGTTGTATCCTGGGGGACCTTCTTGTCATCCAGAGAGAGAGACTGGCCTTGTAAATCCCAAGTAGGACCCCATCCAGGTACTTGATTCTGGCATTCATCCTGAAGTAGAACAAGAACACAAGGTAAACCACAAGGTGAAGCCTTTTCCCAGCAAAGGCTTCAGTAAAATCACACAATTTATTGAATATTGCAGTGATCTTCTTCTTATTCTTTGTTTTAGAAAACAGAGTCTCCATGACTGTTGGGACTCCTGCTTTTATCTCCACTTCAGGCCAGTCTGAAATCTGCCAGGAGGATTTTTGGCTCTCTTGATATCTATTGTGTTAGCAACAGCCAATTTTGACACTGTGCCCCTGAAGTTCTCCACTAGGTAAGAGAGGGTGTGTTCCACAGGAAAGCAAAATCAAACACCCAAATGATCATGTTGCAATCTGAGGCGCAGCACAGACACACAACAGGAAATCCTAACCTTAGAATTGGATTTGTACTATAGATTCAGAAACTAAAGGTAAAAATGCGGGATTGTCAAATTCTTTTGCATAAACTCAACAACTTACTGGAATATTTTTCATCATTTTATATAAAAAGTAAGTTGTTCTGGGATGGAAATTACTCCATTAAGTTTATGAGTTCATGCAAAATAATTTGACAATCCTGTATTTTTACCTTTAGGATTGTATTTTTAATAATCCTTGGGTTAGTTGACAGGGAAGGTGAAGCAATTATCTTGTGGCCCTGAATAATAAATCTCTTCTAGTTGTGGCTAGAGAAAGGCGCCAAATTATTGAAAGACAAAAAGACAAAAATTTGAATGGAGTTTAATTTTTATTGATGATGGAGAAATAGAATATATATAATTTGATGTTACCACAAAACAATATAGTGGCAGTGGGATCACTTGCCACAGGTATGAGTGGTACAAGTGAGTTGTGCAGGGCAAGGAAGACAAACAGCTGTATTTTCATCTTGAGAAGTCAACTCATTTTGGGGAAAGGCAAAAGCAAGAGCTTTGTCCTCAAAAGAACCCACCAAAGGCAAAATTTAAAGAGCATAAATATGGGCATTCACAAAGTCATCTACCCAGATGAATGGCGCAGAAATTGTGTAAACTTGAACTTTAAGCCCTTTGCCACAGTCTTCTGCACGTTTAGAAGACACTTCATTGTCTTCTTGGACATGTCAGGCATCTTGACCATAAGAATCTTGGCATTAACTTTGTCAATTCTCTTGCTTGTTAGGACAGCAGACTTGACTTTGGCTTTAACTTTGCAATCAATTTCCTTGATCTCAGCAATTGCTGAGTCAAGGTCCTTCAATAACTTCTCAAGTTCTCTCATTGATTTTTTTACTAATCTTTGCATATTATTTTATAGCTTTCACCCAAATAAACTCTGTGTTATTCTGATATTATTACCTCTTTTTTCCTATTTACTACAATATCTCTTCTTTTTATCCATTGTGTATATGTTTTACGTTTATCTCAATATATGTTATCTGCTTTGTGTTTTGGATTGCTTCCATAATTGCTTTATTGTTTTAGCTCTTTACACAGCTCATTGTGAAAATATTAACAGCAGTTTGGTGAGCAGCTAAATTTAAATTAGAAAACAATATGTTTATTGTGTTTAGAGGAAGTTGTTTCTGATTCAAATTCAAACCCTTAATGATAAACTTTAAGCCAATCAGGAGCCAAGTGAGAAACTGATTATTATGACAAAAAGGGTTTTTTAATCATCCTTTATGTCACAACAATCACTTTCTCACTTGGCTCCTGATTGGCTTAAAGTTTATCATTAAGGTTTTGAATTTGAACCAGCAACAACTTTATTTAAACACAATAAAAATATAGTTTTCTAGTTTAAATTTAGCTGATCACCAAACCTATGTTAATATTTTCACAAGGGGCTGTGTAAAGTGCTAAAAATAACTGTGTTCTGGAACTAGATACATGGTATAGTAAGCATATGATTTTATAGAAATAAGCTGAACATAAAGAATAATACCAACTATAAACAAAGAGAAAATAAAAAATTGAAATTCAAGATAAATATAATGATGAGGAGCAGCTTTTGGGGAAACTTCAAATATGGAATTAAGAAGAAGAGAAGTATACTTTATTGGATAATACTTTAGGCTTAAAGGCTTGTGCTGTGGCCAGGATATAAGTTGGATTAACAATAAGGATAGTCATGTTTAGAATGGGTTTTAGTCACTGGATACTTGAACAAGTCATGTGATATTGGTTTGTTGCCTTTCTCAGTATGTAGAACGGTATATTAGATTGGCACCAAACCAGGTGATGGCTGGATGTTAAGTGTGTTGGCAGTGACCAGAAAACCTGTACATCCAGCTCTTCAACACCCCCTTAAGGGGTTACTCTGGTACATCAGGAGGGGGCTTTGTCTTGACTGCTGCCACCTGATGTTCCTGGAGTTGCTTGCTAGTGGGTACTAGTCAAGTCAAGTGTTCCCCTTTGCTGAGGCAAAGGCAGGATCTGTGGTATTTCTTGATGATAGGATCTTTGGTGCCTTGGAACTTAACTAGATAGGTATTTCTGTCTGGTCTATATTTAATTACTCTTCCTGGTCCTCTGTGTGCTGAATCCAACTTCTTCCTTTTCCCTGCTAGGACCCAGCCGGGGGAGCTACATGGAAGTGGTTCCTCTGAGGAGGTTACCTTTTGTGCTTTGAGCCTTTTTTTTCTGCTATTTTAGCTTTGAGGCGTATGTGTTGTAGCACTGGTACTTGTTCTACTGTGGGAGGCTTTCCTGGGGGGATTTTCACATATAGTTGATTATTGTAGGTGACTATCTCTGGTTTGTATCCATATTTTAGTTTGAATGGTGAGTAGCATGTCCCTTGGTTGGTGTGTACCTGCAATACTAATAATGTGTGTTTCACGTATAGTGGCCATGTGTCTTTGGCTTTGCCATCCATTATTTTCTCAAGGGCTCTGATGAGGCTGCTGTTTAGGCATTCAACTCTGCTGTTGGCCTGTGGCCTGTAGGGCAAGGTTGTGGAGTGTTTGATGTTTTGGATTTTAAATTGTTGTTTACTAAATGTCCTGTTAGCTCTGTGGCTCTATCTGTTATGGTGTAGTCAGGAGTTCTGTAGTTGGGTATTATTGCCTTGTTGATGAAGCAATTTATTGATTCTGCCTTGTGGTTCTGTGTTGCCCAGCAGATGGGCCAGTGTGTATCAAAGTCAATGGCTACAATTAGGAAGTGTTGTTTTGTTTTTGCTTCTGGGAAGGGTCCCACCACGTCCAGCCCCCAAAACTTGAATGGTTCAGGGTTTGGTACTGGGTTAACTATTGGTTGCGGAGCCTTGGTGCTGGTGTATTTCTCATACACTGTGTACTTTTTCAAAACGTCAACTATGTCTTGTTTAAGATTGGGCCACCATTAATATCTCTTTTATAGTGAGATATAGGTTGTTAAACTTTGTATGTCCTAGTAGGCAGTGGTGACTTAGTATAGTGTTGACTCTCTGTGCAAGTGGGATTTAGGTAACATGTTTATCCTTAATGATGCAGTAAACTGTACCATTTGATATGTGGAAATGTTTTTTGTTCTTATTAATTTATCATGGGTTAGTTGATGTGTGGAGGGATCTTTCCATTTTGTCTTGTACTCAGTGTTATATATATTATGCCAGTCAAGGTCCAGGTGGTCAGGATAATTCTCTCTTGGCTGACATAGTCTAGAGAGAGCATCAGCCGTGACCAGCCCTGTCCCCCTTTTATACTAGATGTCCAAATTGAGCTGTTCCAGTTGGGACATCCATTTGGCTTGTTGTTGCAACTGAAATAATGAGGATTCAGTATTTGGAATTGGGGAAGACAACAGTCCAATAGAAAGGACAGAATAATAAGAATAAGGTATCGTTTATTGTGGAATATTGTGATTAATATGCCATATGGGGAAAGCCACAAGGCCACAAGGGGGTGTCATAGTGAGAAGTTCCATGTAAGGTTCAAAGACAAGGAATAACTTGTGCGGGGACCAGCAAGTCAAATTGGTAGTGCTCCTAATTAGGATGAAGTACCTGCCATTTGATATTGCCATCAGATTAATCCATACTGTTAGATACGTCAAGGGGCAACTCATCAAGCGCCCCCTGTGCATTGTAAGATATATTAGCAGGCAAGTCTGAAAACTTGGTTGCAACACCCCCCTTGCCCCCTGCTTGTTGTCAGACACCAAGACCAGAGTCTTCAGAAGGTCTGGGAAGGTCCACACAAACAGCCTTTGTGTGGGGATGGCGCGGCAGGGACGCAAGCAATCATGGTGAAGCTTCTTGGTATTTCCTTGGGCGTCTTTGAGTTGATAGGTATGATTGCCATAGACAGCAGCTATCATGAAGGGCCCTAGGTGGTTGGGATCCAACTTGGCAGAATTGGTATTGATGGTGTAGATGGGGTTGTCTACAGCATATCTAGCTTTCTCCCTATTTCCATTTGTTTGTGTTCAATTTCCCAGGCGTTGGCACACCATTAATCTAGGAATGGGGTTGTTACTAGGGGAGGCTTGTTGGGAACCTTGGACTTTAGCTTTCTATGTTCAACTCCTGTAAGACTGTCAGGCGTCCCAAAGGCCAGGGTGCTGGAGCTGAACCCTGTGCCCCTGTTGATTCTTGCTTGCAGGATAAGTAGAGCGGTGGGCAGGTGTTCAGTCCATGGGTTGTTGGGGTGCTCTTGTGAGAGCTTGGCAATCAGTTGAACCAGTGAGCCATTTAACTGTTCCACGTGTTCTTTGGCTTGAGGATGGTAGGGGGTTATAACTATATGTTGGAGTGTGTTCTTTGCACAGTATGCCTTCATGACATGCCCAACAAGTTTGCGGCCGCCATCTGTGATGAGGCATTTGGGTTGCCCAAAGCAGGCCACAATTTCCTTGCTAATAAAGCGGGTGATGGTGGTGGTGGTGAGGTTAGTTGTTGCCCAGGCCACTGGCCAGCAAGTGAAGTAGTTGATGGCAGTGATAATGTACTTCTTTCCCAGTCTGTCTTTGGGGAGTGGCCCCACAATGTCAAGGGCCCACTGCTCAAAGGGTTCCATGGCCTTGATGGACAGGACAGACTTGGGGGAGCAGGTTTGTACATGTTCTTTTTGCACAGCACGCACTTTTTGAGGAGATCCAATATGTCTTGATGCATGTGCAGCCACCAAACCTTTTGTTTCATGATCTCAAAGAGGTTACGCCCTCTGATGTGACCCAGGGTTTAGTGGTAGAGCAATATGGTGTCACCTTGTTGCGTGGTGGGAATGTAAGGCGTCTTTTCACCTGTCTCTGCCCAACAGCAGACATTACCAGCATTGATGGTGAACTGACTTTTGTTGTCCTTTAGCTTGGAGATGGTTACCAAGTTAAGGCCTTTGTAGAAAGTCACCTCAGGGAGGAGGTAGAGCATGGGCCAATCTGGATCCAAACCATTGTCTCCAGTGATGGACGCTACATAGAGTTGCAAAAGGGCGTCAGCCATGACAAGTTCCTTCCCAGGCTTGTACTTGATGCGCAACTGGTAAGGGGATAGACGCTCAACCCATCCTGCTTGGCGGCGTGTCAGGTGGGACTGTGTGTTGAAGTACTGAAGTGAATTGTGGTCTTTTAGCACACGGGGTGGGAAGGTAGCACCTTCCAAGTAACAGCACCACTTCTCAACGCAGTGCACAATTGCAGCCAACACTTTATTGTGAATGGGATAGTGTTGACCCAAAATGGTAAGTTTTCTGGACTCATACGCCACGGGGAGGAAGACGCCATTGTCAGTTTCTACCCTTAGCACGCCCCCTATGGCTCTGTTCAAGGCATTGGTCTTGAGTTTGTACTGGCAATTGTGGTTGGAAAACTGCAGTATTGGTGCTGTTGTGAGTCTTTGCTTCAAAATCTCAAAGGCTCAGTCTCTGACATGGGTCCAATGGAAGCGCTGCTTGGTGTTTAGGAGCTCAGTGAGGGGTGCAATTAGTTCTCCACAATTAGTAATGAACTTGCGCACGTAGGCAACCATGCCTAGGAATGTCCGCACCTGGCCCACATCAGTGGGGGTAGCATGCTAGTGATTGCCTTGATTTTGGCGGGATTGGGCTTTATTTCTTGGGCATAGATGGTGTACCCAAGGAATAACAGCTCTGACTTGAGAAACTTGCATTTGGAGGGTTTAGCTTTTAGCTGGTTTTTCCAAAGGGTGTTGAGGACAGCACAGAGGTGTTGGAGGTGTGTGGTTTGATCTTGACTGAAGACAATAATGCCGTCAAAGTACACAACCACACATTTTCCAATCAGGTCCTCAAAAGCTTTGTTCATCCAGATGGCAAAGGTGCAAAGAGCGTTGGTCATTCCAAAGTTCATGACACAACACTCAAAAAACCTGTAGCGCGTGCAGAAGGCAGTTTTTGCCTCATCCCCTGGTGCAATGCGGACCTGGTTGTACCCTGCAGTGAGATCAATCTTGCTAAAGACCTTTGCACCTGCAAGTGTATCAAACATATTGTCAATCAGCAGCAGGGGTACTTATTCTTAACCATAACCTCATTTAGGGCGCGGTAGTCTGTGACCAGGCAAAGGTACCCGTCCTTCTTGGCTACAAAGAAGACAGCCGCCCCGTAGGGAGAGAGCAAGGGGCAAATGAAGCCCTTATCAAGCGCGTCCACAAGGTGCTGGTGGAGTGTCTCATCTTCTTTTGGTGTAAGACAGTATAATGGTTGTGCTTTAGGTAACAACCCTTGAAGTTGTACAGCGTGCTGGATCTCCCAGGGAGGATTTAGTTGTTCAAGTGTCTCACTGAATACGTCCTTGTACTCCTCGAGGAGTGCAGCAAGTGTTGGTGGTGGTGAGAGGGTCAAGGGAAGGACCACAGATGGTTCAGCGCAGATAACTTTGACTGAGCATTGATTAAAGTCTAGTTTCCCCCCTTAAATTGTACAAGCCTGTCTCTGTTATTCTGACAAACACAGTATCATGGAGTAACTTGCTCATTTCTACAGGGTAAATCTGGAATCCCACCCCCTTTCTGTTGAGGGTGATAAAGAGGTATTCCAGTTGATGTAGGGACAGTTGTGTTGGAGCCAGTTGAGGCCAGCAATTACGTTGTGGCTGAGTCCTGCCATGATTGGCCCAGAGAGCTTAACCTGGACATTCCCCATTCTCACAGAGAAGGGTACCGTCTTGTGGGTGATTGCAACTCTGCGGGAGTCAGCCACCCGTACTGCCTTGAATCTGCTTGGAATGTGGTCTAATTGTTGAGACTTGGAAAAAGCATGGTCCACTATAGTGTGATTGGCCCTGGTATCTACCAGTAATTTGTGGATGTTCCCACGGAAATGGAAGGGATAGAATAAGTGTGTTACTTTATTTGAGGAGTGACTTGCTTGCAGTACGGGTCGTCACTGTGGACTTGAAAGACGTCCAAGGTTTTGACTTCATGGATGTTGTAGTCACAGGGGTTCTTTGCAAGCAAAGATTGAGAGGATGGGTCAGGTGGGGTTATAAAGCCTCTTGTTGCTACAACCCCCAGGCTTTTCCTGGATCCTCAATCTGCGCAAGCTGGAGCTCCCCCTTGCAGGGCGTTTAGTCCCACTATCCTGCTGACAGGGTTGGCGGCAGCCTACTTGATTGTGGTCATTGCCAGGTGTTGTACGTGGTTGGGATGGAGCATCACTGGTACAGCAGAAGCCCATTAAGGCCTGGTTGTTAGCCTCCACAATGGCCTTGTAGCAATCATCAATGAAGGTGCAGCAACCTATGGGGACCCACTTGCAGATATGGGGCTTTAACCCATTGATGATGAGAGTGAGTAGCATTGCATTTCTGTCAGTCACAGCTTTGGGGGCGGCAGCAAGAGCTTGTTGCCAGGTGGCAAGGTACTCAGGAACGGAATCAGTTTGTTTGATTGCTAGAAGAGGAGTCCCTACAACAATGGGGGAGAAGGTTTTGCTGTAGAGGGACTTGGCAGCGTCTCAGAATGCCACCCAGGTAACGTTGAGTTCCTGGCTGGCCCAGTTGGTGAACCACACAGCGGCGGGCTCCGTGAGACAGCCAGACGCAGTGGCAACCCACATGGTCTCAGGAACCTGACAGATACAGAGGCAGGTTTCAGTAGATTGGAGCCAACTGACAATGTTGGCTCCCTCAACGCCCCCTGTAAAGGATTCTAACTGGAGGTTGAGCATGTTTTGGGACAGGTCTGACTGGGGCGGGGTGACGCTGGTGTTGTGCTGCTCAAGGCAGAGCCAATTGTACACGCTTGTGAGAACTAACTGGTCTTGATAGATGACATACCCGTTGGGGATGTCCCCCTTGGGGATTGGCAGGAATGTTTCTTGTTGGGGAGTAGCCATATGGCCTGTACTCCCCCCTTTCTTAGGGGGAATTTGTTTTAGGTAGGTCTTCAAACCTACTGCTGCTACCACTGTTGCAACTGAACCAATGAGGATTCAGTATTTGGAATTGGTGAAGACAACAGTCCAATAGAAAGGACAGAATAATAATAAGGCATTGTTTATTGTGGAATATTGTGATTAATATACCATATGGGGAAAGCCATAAGGCCAAAAGGGGGTGTCATAGTGAGAATTTACATGTAAGGTTTGAAGCCAAGGAATAACTTGTGCAGGGACCAGCAAGTCAAATTGGTAGCGCTCCTAATTAGGATGAAGTACCCGCCATTTGATATTGCCATCAGATTAATCCATGCCGTTAGATATGTCAAGGGGCAACTCATTGAGTGCCCCCTGTATATTGTAAGATATGTTAGCAGGTGAGTCTGGAAGCTTGGTTGCAACACAGATCTGAGTTCTATACCAACTCCCAGAAAGTCCTTTACCTTGCGGAGAAACTCACTGGTCACTACAGAGATTGGGTTAGCTCTCACTCAATAAGCAACCCAGGTATCCTCCAGAACTATGATCTCTTTGTCAGTTCCCTCCTATCCTTCTCTGGAGAAGACTAAGAGTTGTCTACTCCCTCTGCTTCCCAATTTGCAGGCCTCACACAAGGATTGCTTCCACTTGGCAAATACAACGGGAAGTTTTCCCCCTCCAGTCAAGACTACAAGCCTCTGAAGACAAGGCTTGCAGCTTCTAAAAGTAAGGCCTCAACAAGTTGCTTAGAAATTTTTGGTCCACCATAACCTTCCTGATGAATTATAACTTCTTATTGGAGCTGGTTAAGTGGAACTAAAGATACCTTTCCTCAAAAACACATCTTCTTTCCAACCTATCCCCTGCAGCCAGGTTGTTTGTAACAGACAAGGTACCTCTTTCTTCAACCCCTCCACCTGGTACCAAGCCAAAGGCTGGAGGAGGTTTTCACCCCACTGCTGAGGAAGTCCTCAGAAGATGGAACAATAAACTCTGCTCCTACTGTGGATCAAAGGACTGTGACTGTACTACAGTCACTGCTGAGTATTTAGCCAAATAAATGCTCTAAAATATAAAGATATTCTGTTGTTACTGTTTATTGCATATAGATAGGTTTGTTTGGAATTCTTGAGATAAAGGTTCCTAGAAACTGGATATCTATGTTTAATAAAAGAACAGAATATGGATGGTCAGTTAGGTTAGGCTAACTAAAAGAATTGAGGCAAGATTGGCCGAATCAATCTTGGAGACTAGGTGTCTCAAAACAGGTTAGTTAATTGGGAAGATTAATTAATAAACATGAGCTAATATAATAAATGAGGATTTAATTATAGTTGTTAATTGCCTTGACTGTGTCAAGAGGTATGGTTAAGTATAACTATGATGAAACCCCCAGAATTTGGGTTAGAAGCGCTGCGTCAGCAAATTTATTGGGTTAGAAGCGCCGCCACGCCGCCTAATGAATTTGAGAGGCGCCGCTATCAAATTTCTCAGGTGCTGAGGCGCTGCTGCACCGCCTGGGGAAATAGCTGGGCACTGCAGTGGCGCCTGGTTCAAGTTTCAAAGCATTTTAATGGGTTTTAAGGCAAAAAACCATTAAATGCAAAGATAACTAAATAAAGACAGGGATGCCTAGGAATTCAGGTTTGATCAGCCAGTTTCCAGTTGGAACACTGATAGCTGAGTTTGGGATGTGCAATCCACAGGATTTTGGCGCCAGGAGCTGGTCAAGCTCCATGCCAAATTGGTACATTGAGATGAATGGCGTCAGGTGACTTCTTCTCATTGTAGGTTAATTCTCATAGGTTGAGAATTGTTGGTGATCTTTTAGGTAAAGATCTATATTGGATGACTTGAATGTCATAGACCACATGACGCAAATAATTGGTTGATTCAGGAACTGGAGGAGTTTTCAGCTATGTATGCCCTGAATGGTATGTAAGCAAAAACAGTTAAACACTAATAAAATATATTTGCATTGTTGGTTTTGACGCTTTCCCCTCACCTGTTTTTCAATTATCATGTCTTCTTTGTTAAAATTTGAGAGAGCCAAATTTGGAGTCCTTTGTGTGGAGACCGCCGCAGCAAGGAAGGAGGTTCCTACAAGTTCATTGGAAGAAGCTTGGACCAGACTGGAGGTCACCAAGACTGTTCCTTCAGAGTCTTTGGTGGAAGTAAAGGCGGTGTTCAAAGAGCTGTATTCCAATTACTTTGCAAAGGAAGGGACTCCCGCCCAAGGAAATCAAATCTATTTGTGGGATGCTTGGAACTTATTAGTAGGATGGAATGAAATCTTACAACAAGTAAAAGAAATGGTGAATCAGGAAATTGAGGCGTTGAGAGCAAGAGAGGAAAAAAGCGTTGAAATCATGGCTTGTTGGCGGGATGACAACAAAGTGTTGTCCCATAAAATTGCTTCCCTGGAGGCAAAGCTCCTCAAAGCTTTGTCACAGGAAGGTAATGGCAATAAGAGTCAAGGGCAGGATAATAGTAGGATGGACTGGTTAGGCCTGGATCTGTCACAAGGACCATCTTCTACCAGCCTGCCCTCTCTCCAAGTGTTCTCCCTTGTCAACAAGACCTTCACTATCACCTTGCTCTCCCTTAGTGACACTTCCAAGTCACCTACTTTCTTATTAATTATTCATGATCCTTTGATAAAGATCAAGGTGCTTGCTCTTCTCAATACTGGCGCCAATTCTAACTTCATTGAAAAAACTTACTAACCTAATTGGTCTTCTGCTTTTGGATCCCTTGCCATTAAGGTGGTAAATAGCACCTTCACTGGCGCCACAACTATCCTCCAACCCGTTACCATTGACTTGGAGGGCAAACCAT
Organism: Entomophthora muscae; assembly: GCA_014839935.2. Classification (NCBI taxonomy): domain Eukaryota; kingdom Fungi; phylum Entomophthoromycota; class Entomophthoromycetes; order Entomophthorales; family Entomophthoraceae; genus Entomophthora; species Entomophthora muscae. The sequence goes on along the minus strand of QTSX02006751.1, from coordinate 27,404 downwards.
TCTGCGTCACATGTAACTACTCCCCCAAATTATCCTTCCTGTTCATCCTTGGATTCCCGTGGCTGAGATAGTCCTTGCTTAACTTTGATCACCCAAACAACAAGATTTCATTTAATTGCAACAACATTGTTAAATCATTACCTATTTTATCTGGAACTCTTTGTCCAATTCCCTCCAACCTCAACCTTATTAATATATCTAGTACAATCCTGGTTTTTCTTTCCGCCAAAGACAAGGATAGATTGCTTTGTTGTTACTCCAACTTCAAGGATTGCTTTAGTGAAGAAGAATGTAACTTGCTACCTCCTCATAGGCCCTATGATATCCATATAAACCTTAAACCAGGTACCACTTCTCCCTAGGGAAGACTGATTCCCTTCTCTGACTCAGATAACACCCTACTGAGAAACTACATTAATGAGGAACTCTCTAAAGGCTTCATATCACAATCCATGTCTCCATGTTCTTCCCCCATTTTCTTTGTCAGTAAATCAGATGGCTCCAAGCACCCTTGTGTTGACTATAGAGCACTCAATGAGATCACAATTAAGGATAGATGCCCTATCCCTTCTGTCAAGGCTTTGACTAATTGCCTTTCTGGGAGCTCTGTATACACTAAAATTGACCTCTGAAGTGCTTTCAACCAGGTAGAGTTTTCTACAGCCACAAATGAAAGACAGCGTTCCGTACTTCATTTGGGTTGTATGAGTACAATGTTATGCCTTTTGGATTATGCAACGCCCCTTAAACCTTCCAGGCTCTCATGAATGAGACTCTCCTCCCATTCCTTAACAATTTTTTTGTTGTTTACCTAGACAATATCCTTGTATACTCCCCTTTCCCTGTCATGCATGTCACTCATGTTACTCAAGTCCTCCAGAGACTCCAAGACTACACCTCTTTTGCAAAATCTTCAAAGTGTTCATTCTTCTGCTCTGAGGTGAACTTCCTTGGCTATGTGGTCACTAAGAACAGTTTTGCAGTCTCTCTCTCTAAAGTCAAGGCCATTCAAGACTGGTCTGTTCCCAAGACTTGCTACCAACTTTGTGGTTTCCTTGGGTTGGCAAACTATTGCTGTATGTTTGTGGAGAATTTTTCTTTGTTGGTCTTGCCGCTCACAGCCCTGACGTCTCATTCTGTCTCCTTTGCTTAGTCACATGAAGCTCAACTTGCATTTGAGGCAACTAATTCCGCCTTCCTCTTGACACCTGTCCTCCTTATGCCAGACCATTCCAAGCCTTTCTCTGTCAAAACTGACGCCAGCAACTATGCCGTGGGGGTGTTCTCCTTCAGCTTGGGGGGATGGGATGCAACACCCTGTTGCATACTTCTCCCAAAAACATCTTCCTGCTGAACATAACTATTTATTACACAACAAGGAACTCTTTTCTATCATCAAAACACTCAAGCATTGGCGTTGCTACCTCAAAGGACTTGATGAAGCATTCCTCATTAACACAGATCATAAGAACTTGCTTTACTTCACCAAGTTGCGCTGCATCTCCCAGAGACACGCCAGATGGGTATTGGAGCTATCACTTTCTGCTTCAAGTTTATATACAAGAAGGGTATACTTAATACCCTTCCTGACACACTTAGTTGTCACCTGCTACTGTCCAAAGTTGACAAAGACTACAAAATCCTCAACACCAAGATTGATCTTCCTCTCAAGAGTTTCCTCAATCTCAACATTATCAGTACCACAACTCCCAACATACTGAAGCAAATCCACAAATCCCAGCTTTCTGACAAGGTCTTGTCCCAGATTATTGACGCTCTTACAAATAATTAGACAGTCAAAAACCCTTCCTTCTCTCTGCTATACAGGTGTTATACTTCAACAACCTTTTGGTAGTCTCTTCACCAGACCTTCAACTGCTACTAACCATCATGTTCCATGATTCCCTTGCTGTAGGCCACTCTAGATATAAGAAAACCCTTTCTAAACTCTGCAGTCACTTCTGGTGGCCAAAGTTGTCCAACTTTGTCAATTCATATGTCAGTAGTTGCCTTGTCTGCCAAAGAAGCAAACATTCCACTCAGAAACCTGTGGGTCTTCTATGTTCCCTCCCCGTCCCTGAGGATCCTTGGCATTTTTTCTTTGGAATACATTATCTAGCTTCCTCAGTCTGAGAGTTTTGACTCCATACTAGTCATTGTAGACAGGCTCTCAAAACAGGCCATTTTTGCTCCTTATAATTCCAATATCACTGCAAAGAAGAATGCTTCCCTGTTTGTTAAATATGTCTTTATTCACCATGTTACCCCAAGAGATATTGTTTTCAACAGTGGACCTCAATTCCTTTCCTTGTTCTGGAAGGAGTTTATGACCCAGCTAGGTGTTCACCTTTCTCTTAGCACGTCCTATCATCCCCAATCTGATGGACAAACTGAACGTACAAACCAGACACTGGAATGTTTCCTGCGCTGTTTTTCCAAAAAAAAACAACAAGATAATTGGGCTTCCCAATTACCTTTAGCTCAGTATTCCTACCATGCTACTCCCCATTCCTCTACCAAGATGACTCCATTCATGGCAGATTTAGGCTATACTCCTGCCTTTGCCCTTTCTATTGTTTTCTCTGTCTGTTTCCTGTCAGCTGAGGAGTTCCTGGTCCAGCTACAACTCATACAGGATTCCTTAAAGGAGAATCTTTCTAAAGCTATTGAGCTTTATAAGGGTCAGGCCAACTGTCACTGACAGGAAGGAAAGAGCATCCAAGTCAACAACCTTGTATATCTTAATACAAAGAATCTTCCTATCAGATGGCCCTCCTGTAAACTTGGTCCCTGATTCATAGGACCTTTCCTTGTAACAGAAAGGGTTGGAAAGGTTGTATACTGTATTCAACTTCCTCCATGGTATTGCATCCATGATGTCTTTCATGCTTCCCTTCTCAAGCTTCAGACTGTTCCTCCTCCTTCTCATCAGAACAATAAAACACCTCCTCCTCACATGGTTGAAGGAACTCCTGAGTATGAGGTTGAGTCCATTATCAACCATTGTTATCACTATAGTTAACTCCAATACCTGGTTCTTTGGAAAGGGTATTGTGTTGAGGAGAGATCTTGGGAGCCATTGTCCAACCTTGCAAACTGTCCTGAGTCCCCCAATTCTTATATCTGAGCATATTCTGAGCTTGGATCTGAGGGGTAATGTCATGCCCTGCACCAAAGGGCAGGCTTTTTAAGTTTATTCTTTATTTTTTGCTTTGAATTAATCTTTCTTAATGAAATTTTAAGTTAAAAGGTTAATAATTAAGTATTTTACCTATTTTAAGCTGATTTGTGTTTGAATTGCTGTTGTTGTTGCTGTCTTTCTTTATCCCAGCTATTCTATTAGCTATATATATTCTAATTCAAATTTAGAATATTTTCACAATTTACTTACTTTTTGGGTCTCCTGCTTATGTTAATGCTGCTTTTCCCCAGCTTATGTACCAATCTGCAGACCTACTGGTTTTCTGTTGTCTCCTTATACTCCAGGTCTATTCCCAACTTTCTCCAGTTCCTCCTGTCCTTGGCTGCTTTCTCCATGACTATCATTTTCCCAACTGGCAAAGAATTTTCTATAAATAAAGAGCTTGTGAAGAGTATGCTTTAAGCATTAAAATTCTAAGTGATTTCTTACCTTCAATTTTTAACTTCAGATCTTAAATTTTAGTAATTTCAATTTTTTATTAATCTATTTTAAGTTTTCTTCTTCTCTACTTTTTCCCTTAGTTAAATAAATGGAAGTTGTAAAACAACAAGCCTTAGGCTTGTTGTATCCATTATTTTCCCTTGAGGAATCTTTTAATAGTTACATGTACCAGTTTGCTGATGGAGAGTATCCCAATATTGACATTCCCTTAGTTACTAATTTTTCACTATTAAATACCTTGTTTTATCTTCTTTGTTTAGGGTTCTTAACCTCTATCACTCCTTTTGTAACTCAGTATAAGTTCTTAGCAGAATTCTGTAAAATTGTATTACAGACAGTACCTATCTTTTTATACCTTCTGAATCTTAACCCTAATTTTTTACACACTTTAGTTTATAACCTTGCAACACTATGGGCAAGAGATTACATACTGTGCCAATGGCAGTGTTGCTGGTATCTGACTCAAGCTTGTAGCACCCATTGTTATTAGGGTATTGCAAGATTGGCGCTTCAATCAAAGCTTGTTTTAATAGTTGGAAATTCTTGGCACATTCTGGTGTCCAGATGGATTTCTTTTTGGTATTATTCTTGGTTAGGTCATTGATTGGTGGTGTTAGTTTCCAGAAGTCTTTGATGTATTTCCTTAGGTAAGCTATCATTATGAGAAAGTATCTAACTTGTTCAACAGAGGTGGGGTGTTGCATGTTGTTTATGGCTTTGATTTTATCTGGATCTGCTTTGATGCCACCGTCAGAGACAATGTGGCCCAAGAACAAGAGTTCTTTTTCCATAAATTGGCACTTGCTAAGCTTTGTATAGAGTTTGTGCTTTGCAAGTCAATTGAGTGTCTTGCAGACATGCATGAGGTGTTCCTCTTTGGTTTTTGAGAATATGATGATATTGTCAAGGTAGCATAATGTATTTGAGAGACCATTTAGTGCTTAATTCATCATAGTGACAAATGTTGCAGGAGCGTTGGTCATCCCAAAGTTCATTTATTCAAGTTGCCCAGACATCTCTGACTGGTACAACAAGCCCATAGGGCCATAAAGAAATGTTCAAGCAAAGAAAAAAGGAGGATCTAAGGGAGAGGGGTCAAGGAAACTGGAGGGCCTGGGGTAAAACCTTGAGGGGGGAAAAGGGGTGAGGGGCGTCTGGACCACTTCTGGGAGGACAATGGCTGCCTGTTTCTGCTCTGGAAAGAGGATCAGGCCAGGAATTGCTGGCCATTCATCTGCTAGCTCCCAGCACAATGCACTGGATGGGTTTCCAAAAAAGACCTGGCTTATAATTCACCCAAGTTTGTGTGCTATGAGAGAGTTTGGAGCTTGTGCTGGATTGCTAGTGGAGACAAAGGATTTAATGACAGCAGAGTGGATTACCCACAACGTGGTATGAAATACTGCTGCCTGGAAGGACTCAGGGATTTGGGAGGGGCGCCAATGAAAAACCAGTCTACCACCATCCCCTCCATGGGTATAGAGTACAGGCGTGCCAGCCAAAGAATTGCACAGGCAATTTGCCATACTCTTATACTGTAAATTCAGAACCTAAACGTAAAAATGCGGGATTGTCAAATCCTTGGTCCAAATTTTGAATCACTTTTGCAGGATGGCCTTTTTTAATTAAATTTAATTATTTGTGTTTTTATTTGGATTTTTAAAAATGCGGGAACTCATAGACACTTTGCAAAGCTCAAGTCAAACTGCATATTTCCAATGGACAAAATTAATTAACTGGAATCAGATTTGAAGTGTTCAAATCTATCATCCATTTTCATTAAGTTTACTATGTTTTTTGAAATTGCGGGATTATCAAATCCAAGAACCAAATTTCAAATCACTTTTGAATGCAACTAGTAAACTCAAATAATAATTGTAGGAACTGGAATCCAAATTGAATGTACAGTAAGTAACTATGACAAATCAACTCAAATTAAGAAGCTCCACTTTGGATAAAATCAAATGAAAAATCCAATCTCAACAACCATGTTTAGACATGAAATTAAGTGAAATGCAAAATTGTCTAAACTGGAAATGATGCAATATTCTTCACTCTAAATCACTAATATAGCGGCCACAAAACCATATAATGATATATGAGCTACCCTCCTGATGACGCAGAATTTTTTTAAAAGTTTTATGGCCCCCGGCGTAGCCAGGGGCCATAAATCTTCTTTTCAAGGAAGAAAGGAGTGGGAAAGATAACCATCAGTTTACTAACTATATATTCATGTATTGCTACTAAGGATACTTGATTACAGTTGATTTTAAAAAATGCTAATAATAAAGTAGAATTGGATATTAAAATCTATTTTTATCAAGTTTTTTCCTTGTTGTGGTGATTGTTCATTTGTTGTTGATAGTGTTCTTGCATTTAATTGGATAGTTTCACATTCAGTTGCCTTGTTAATAGGAAATCAAATTGCTTCCACAACTACAGCTTGCCTTGGGGAGGCAACTTGATTTCCTATTAACAAGGCAACTGGAGGTGAAACTATCCAATTAAACGCAATCACATTGTCAACAGCAAATAAACTATTGTGACAGATCCAGGAAAACATGCTTGCTTTTTCATTATCCCGGTCTGACTCTTTTACGGTTTGACAGTGAATCCTTTATGTAAGCTTTGATGAGCTTGGATTCCGGGCAAGCAATCTTGGTGTTAAACTTGTTGCCATCTGGTGATCACTTCCAAGTTTTTTGCTTCCCATAATCTTAGCTGCAGACCATTTCTTTCATTCCATGGTAGTCTTATTTCAGTTAAAAGCCAAAAACACAAAGCATAAAAAGATTGAGGGGAAAGCAACCATTGTCACACAAAAGCATCATTTTTATTAATTATTATCATGTTTTCATTATATACCAATCAGGGTACATTCAGCTGAAACCCCCTTCAGTTCCAGAATCACACCTGGATTCATATCACATGGTTTATGACATAATGGTGTCATCCAATCCAGATCTTTACTAAAAAGCTCTTCACATTCTTAACCTATAATAATGTGCCCTAATACATTCCAGAATCACCTTATTCCTTTGTAGAAATGTATTGATTCAGCATGGAACTTCCTAAGCTCCCGGAGCAAAAACCCCGGTGGAATCTACATATTCCAGATCCAGATTTTTACCTAAAAGATCTTCACACTTCTCAACATATGAGAAGGTACCTAAATTATTCAAGAATCACCCAACTCTTTACAGTGGAATGTTTTATTTTGGCTTGAAGCATTCCAAGCTTCCGGTGCCAAAACCCTATGAAATTGTGTATTCCAGATCCAAACTATCAATGTTCCAACTGAAAACCAGCTGATCAATCCTAAATACACAGGCATCATTGCCTGTATTTAGACAATTTCTTTCTGTTAATTGAACCTATCAATTTTACTTAATTAACCTTCATAGTTAATTAATTCACACCAAAGACCACAGGTCATTGTGAAGAATTTGGATCAAATACTTGTAATTTAATCACCTGTTATATGCTGTATATTTGTTTATTGTGCACTGTATACTCACCTATTATACACCGTATAATTGTCTATTATACACTGTATAATCACTAGTTCACATAGTTATAACCATCAATCATACGGCAAATAGCCTTTAATTCAATACTGGATCAAGTCAGCTATTATACAGTGTATAATAACTAACTCAAACCATATCTTAACAACTCAAATCAATATACTTGTAAAGCTAGACATAAACTTATTGCTCAATTAAATGAGTTCAAGGTTCAAATCCCTATCAGGGTTTCCCTTTTTTTACCCTAGGTATTAACCAACCTCCATGGTTAATTAGTCAGTTTGAGACACCTAGTCTCATAATCTGAATCATTCAGATTATTTATTTTGGCCCTCAATTAGTACAGCCTAATTGATTCCTGGGTATTAATTAACCTCCATGGTTAATTAGACAGTTTGAGACACCTAGTCTCATAATCTGAATCATTCAGATTATTCATTTCAGCCGTCAATTAGTACAGCCTAATTGATTCCTGGGTATCAATTACTATGCTGGAAAGACTCTCCAAGGCCAATCCTATTGTTTTGAATTTCAACCTATAAAATTCATCACAATTCAATCTCTTTGTGAAACCACATCCCAATGTAACTGTAGTACGGTCAAAACTATCAACACATCAAGGGAAAGACAATGTGATGAGATAGATTGTAATATATAATTCTACTTTATTATTAGCATTTTTTAAAATCTACTGTAATCAAGTATCCTTAGTAGCAATACATGAATACATAGTTAGTAAACTGATGGGTTATCTTTCCCACTCCTTTCTTCCTTGAAAAGAAGATTTATGGCCCCTGGCTACGCCGGGGGCCATAAAACTTTTAAAAAATTCTGCGTCATCAGGAGGGTAGCTCATATATCATTATATGGTTTTGTGGCCGCTATATTAGTGATTTAGAGTGCAGAATATTGCATCATTTCCAGTTTAGACAATTTTGCATTTCACTTAATTTCATGTCTAAACATGGTTGTTGAGATTGGATTTTTCATTTGATTTTATCCAAAGTGGAGCTTCTTGATTTGAGTTGATTTGTCATAGTTACTTACTGTACATTCAATTTGGATTCCAGTTCCTACAATTATTATTTGAGTTTACTAGTTGCATTCAAAAGTGATTTGAAATTTGGTTCTTTGATTTGACTATCCCTCAATTTCAAAAAACATAGTAAACTTAATGAAAATGGATGATAGATTTGAACACTTCAAATCTGATTCCAGTTAATTAATTTTGTCCATTGGAAATATGCAGTTTGACTTGAGCTTTGCAAAGTGTCTATGAGTTCCCGCATTTTTAAAAATCCAAATAAAAACACAAAGAATTAAATTTAATTAAAAAAGGCCATCCTGCAAAAGTGATTCAAAATTTGGACCAAGGATTTGACAATCCTGCATTTTTACGTTCAGGTTCTGAATTTACAGTACTTTGAGGGTACTCAAAGAACCAGTTTTTCACTTTGTTGTTTGCCCTGCATATGTTGCAGTAAGGATTTGGGCAATTGCTGCAATCAGCTTTACAGTATACCCTGAGGAGAACCTTCCATGTATTGGTCTGCATCTTGAGATTAATCATGTCCTTGTGGCAGTACTGCCAAAACAGACTGGCCTTGAGGCTGGTGTTGTTGTGTGGGAGTACCTCCAATATTTCTGGCACTGCCACTGGCCTTGGGAGTTCCAGGATAGATGCCCCAGGTTGAATAGGGAGGCCCATGAACATTGGGCGCCACACCAGTCATGCCCTGCCTCTATGGGCAGCTGAAGGTCTGAACAAGCTGATACTCCAAGATTCTTTGTATACTGAGAGCATTGCTTTCCAGAAAGGATCCATCCCTTGGGGGCCTCTCTAAGTTGTTACCCTTGACAGCCAGTTGTTAAGGGTATGTTGCTTGTGAGCCAGGTTCAGGCCCAGAGCCTTGGTCCATTGTGTCCTAAAGGTGTTGGTCCAGTGGGGTTCTGTCACATGGGTGGAGAGTACCATGTATATTGTGCGTCCAAAGATCTTGGCTGAGGCCCTGCGCATATTGTATAAGCCCAGCCTACCCCTGGACTTGTTGTCAACCAATTTTGTGGTGGCAATTGGCTGAGAACTTGGTCTTCACAGTGTGTGTTGAACAATCTCATTAAGACTCTGGAAGAATTGTTGGGATAGAGGGAAGAACTGTGCAGTATACCATACTTTTGAGTACTAAAGTATATTTTATAGTTGTACCCTGCTGATCTGGGTCATCAGGTTGCACTGCCAAGAGGACATGGATTGTGAGACTGCACTTAGGATGCCCAATTCCATTACCTGTGTGTCAAAACCTCCCACCTTGACCCATGTGCCTAGATGGCGCACCGGGTCCCTGGTTGGCTTTATGGCAAGAGGGGATCCAAAGCCTGGGCTCCCCAAGATGATGGCCTGGGATTTATTGGTGTTAACTTTGGCCTGTGAGAGTTCAGAGTAGTCCTTGAGCGCCTTTTTGAAGATAAACACATCACTTTTGTAGGCCAATCCTACAACAAAGTCATCAGCAAAGGCTTTAATTGTGAATGGGTTCTGCCCATGTGTGCGCAGGCCCAACAGTTTGCTGCTGAGGTGGCGGATCCATGGGTCAATAACCAAGTTATAGAGAAGAGAGTTGAGGGGGTCACTTTGTTGAAGGCCTCGTGATAAGAAGATCTCTTCTGTTTCCCCATGAGCTGTCACCACTTGGATAGATTATTCCTTTAGAAGGGATTTCAACCATGCCCTAAAGGTTTCAGGGACTGAGTGAGCTGAGAGGCACGCATCAAGGTATGGCCATGATACCCAGTCATATGCCTTTGCTTGGTCCAGGAAGATAGCAATACCATGCTGCGCTTTGTCTTGCAGTATATTTATGACAATGTTCACATTGTTGGCAATATTGCGGCCCGGAGTAAACCTGTGTTGGTTAGGGTATGTGGCAAGAGGGATTATTATGCACAATCTAGCCACCAGGATTTTGTTCAACAGTTTCTGATCATTGTTCAGGAGTGTGATAGGCCGCCAATTCTTCAGCTCTTCTCTAGATCTCTTCTTGTGGAGAAGGACTGTCAGGCCATTGCCATCACCTGGAATGGTTGACCCATTTCTTAGCGCTGCGTTAAAAACATATAGAAGAATTGTACTGAATAAGGCAAAATGGTGTCGGTAGAATTTATATGACAATCTATTGGGACCAGGGGCCTTCAGTTTTGGTGCCATGTGGATGGCTTCTTCAAGCTCTTCCATTTCAATAGGGCATTTGAGATATTTCATTTTGGGGTTGCTGGAACCTCCTCTAGCCATTTTCTGAGGGCCATAGGATTTTATTCCCCTTCTGAGGCATATATGTTGCTGTATAAAGTGTGGGTTGCAGACAGCACCCCTTCCTTTGAGGTATGTGATATACCTTTATCAACTACCTAAGATAATGTCCTCTGTGCGCTCTTAGTCTTGTACATGGAGATAAAGGCCTTGGTGGGCTGTTTGCCCTTAATTGCTAATGAGGTTGCAGCCTGAAGGCGAGCCAGGTTTGAGTGGTTTTGCTCAATTCTGGCAAGTTTTTTGTGGGCTGCTTGCCAGGCAGCCGTTCAGCCTGCGTTTTTTTGTTTTGGCATGTTTACCTCCAGGTGTCTAATGGTATTGGTTATACGTCATTTGTAAGCCTTCTTATCAGTCATGAGTTGGGAGGATCACTTTCAAATCTGTTCTTTAACATTGGCTTTAATGGTGGCCCATTGGTCCGCCGCCTGCCTGCCTGTGTTCTTTTGTTGATCTCAATGTCCATGCTATTGATCTGCCAATTCATTGTTGGTTTGAGTTGTTGAGGAGCAAGTGTGATTGACTTGTTGTGAATGTCATATGGTCTCCTAACCTAATAGTGGCATAGAGGAGTCTGTGATCAAACCCAAGGATGTCCACTGGCAATTGGGGAAAAGCCACAGCCGCCAAGCCCGGGGAAATAAATATATAGTTAATGTGAGAGGCCAAGAACTCAACTGTTTCCACAGGGTTAATCTGAGTCATTATTGTGGGGTATCCTGCCTCAAAATTTACAATGTTGATAAGTCCCAAGCCTTGCTGCCAATCCCCAAACAAATCATAATGGTCTGGAAGGGGCATGAATGGAGACTTGTCTGCCGGCAGCAGCCAAGAGTTGAAGTCCCCTACAAAGTCAGTATCTGGAGGGAACTTAATCTGCTTGAGTTGAGCAAAAAAATGTTGCTTTATCCTTGTGGGCTAACGGACCGTAAATAACTGCAAAGGCAAAATTTCTTCTTCCACTGTCAATATCCGCCATTAGTAGTCTGCCGTCAAGATGTGTGTGTTTGTTTTTTGCTTTGATTGATGATCCCCGTCTGATCCATATGCAACATTTCATGGATCAAAGGGTGGTGTGGGGTAGCATGAGCCTCTGAAAACTGGGCCCGGCCTCAGAGTTGTAGTTGACTTCAGTCAAGCCAACCAGATCAGCTTTGAGGGTGAGCAGGACATTTCTTTTCTTTGCCTGGGACTGTGGGCATGAAAATCCTGCAATGTTGAGGGTCCCTATTTTAATTGTGGTTCTAGTAGCCACTATGTCAATGTGGCCCCACTGAAGGTAGGACCACTATTGCCATTGGCTGCTGAGTCTTTGGGTTTCTTACCCACTTTAGACTTGTTTAGCTCACCAATTGGGTATGGGGATGGCTTGGTTACTACAGAAAGTTTAGACTGGACCTTGTGTTGTGATCTGCCACCCTCCTGTGCAGAAGCTGGTTGAATATGGTTGGATGAGTCCCAGTCCTGTGCATATTTTATATTCTCTTGGGCTGCCGTGGTGGAGAGGCTATCCAATAAAACTTGGGCTGGGTTTTCCAGGGGTTCCTGATCCATCTGGGCTGGATTTTTCATTGGCTCATCCATTTCAAGGGCATTAAGGGATTGGGTCTCTTGATCATGCATTTGGGTGGACTGAGGTGCCTCTTGATGGTCAGATTCAGGTATCACTATTGGTTAAGACTGAGGCTGGGTTTGGGCCTTTGCATGAGCCTTTTTCTGGAACAACCTGATTGGCTTGACCACCTCATATTCAGCCATAGTGCCCCAGGCCAAGGCTACAAGAGCATTGGTCTTGGTACCAGTTGGCTCAGTATTCTGGGGCTCATTGGGGATGTCTTGTTCTGCAGCCTGGACTCCTGCTATGGTTATAGGGCATAGAGCCTCTCTGTGGCCAAGCGCAGAGAATAGCTCACAAATAGACAGGGTTTTCTCTGGGAACACCTTGAACTCGCCACTCAATCTACCATCTTTTTTCAGGATGGTTGCACAGCGTGGAATTGACAAAATTCTGCTATTCTCATATGGTTTGATCATAGTCATTGTCTTTGCTGTAGTCAGGTGCCCCATGTAGGGGTTTTTTAGCAGCTCAAACTTCACAATTTCCCCATACTTGGACAGCCCTTCCTTAAGCTGAGATTCCACCTCCTCTCTAGGAATGTCCAAAGGCAGGGCCTCCAAAACATGAAGAGTGTGGTGTCCTGGTTGAATCTGGTGCAGGTGGTGGTCAGAACTGTCTGGGTCTTCTTCCCCTTGGGATCAGTAATCTCAAGGGTGAAGATCTCTTTCACTGCCTGATCTGCATCTTCCTTGCAGAGGAAGCCAAGATCAAAGAAGTCCTTAAGAGGGCTCTGGTAGAGGGACACTTCCTTTGGATACGCTGTGGCTATTGCCTTGGCTGCCTCCTGGAACTTAGTGAGGTTGTCTTCAAAGTTGACTCTGATCCCATGGGGGACAGAGGACTTGGGAATGGCTCTGGTGATGTCCTGAAACCATTGTTCAGAAGTGATAAACTTGAGCCACCCTTCAGATGGCACAAAAAGTCCCTTCTTGGTGGTTCTGGAAAATTATGTCATTTGGTCCTTGACAGGGCAAATCTGACCCTGGGCCACCTTGGCCCAGGATCTAGTGTTGTTGTTGTTTATACCTTTCTTTTTAATAAAAGACTTGTTTAAACTCAGACTCTTATGCGCTTATCACTTGCTTTTAAATTCTCAATTCCAAAAAGTGGGATTGAGCTGATCAAGAAATATGTCATCCCAAATTTCATTACCCTATATTCAAAAGATCTGAATTGTGTACGGAACACAGTTTTTGATATGTCATTTTCCTTTACTTTAACTTGGTTGTAACCTGAGGTGAGGTCAATTTTTGGAGAAAAATTTGGCTCCAAAGAGTCTTGTAAACAGATCCTCTATAAGTGGGAGAGGAGATTTACTCTTTAATGTGCTTGCATTGAGAGCTCTGTAGTCTGTTACTAGACAAAGTGAGCCTTCCTTTTTCTTTACAAAAAAACACTGCTGCCTCCTACAGGGATTTGGATGGGCAAATGAAGCCGCTAGCTAGGTTATCCTCAATATGGCCTTTGAGGGTTTGTGTCTCCATGGGGGAGAGTCTGTAGAGGGGTGCAGGTTTGGGCATGGCTTTACATAGGTCAATGCTGTGTTTGACCTCCTGTTTAGGGGGTAGCTCTGTTAGCTCTTCCTTGAATATGTGGGTGTATTCATTTAGGAGTGCTGCAAGTTCTGGGAATTGAATCTTGGTTGTTTGTATGTTATTGAATTTGGTGCACCTCATTATGTGGAGTGTACTGTCTTTGGTTAGACGTTCTGAGTTGTCCTGGTTTATGACTTAGGCAAATAATTTGTCTCTTAGGATGAGATTGTTAAGTTCTTTGATGATGGTGAAATTAACTCCATTGTGTTTGATGGTCATGGTATTTGCTTTCCAACATACACTGGGGTTCACTTGGGTGAACAAGTCTATGCCTGCTACAATTTTGTAGTTTATGTTGTTCATGACAAGTCCTTTGATAGATTTTTGGATGCCTTGGAGGTCAATTCTGAAGGGAGTTGTTTTGCCTTTGAGTAGAACTTTTGATTTTTCTGCCATTATGGCGTATTTGAACTTGGATTTGACAACTGGTATTTTGTACTTGGTTACAAAAGGTTTGCTAACCATAGTGTGTTGTGCACCAGAGTCAAATAAAGTTTTGTGTGTATGTGATTTTTTAGTGCATGGATAGACAATAAGTTATGAGCAATCTTTGATTTTTACATTCATAAAGATAGAAGATTGTGGGACACGTGGGATGCAAGTAGCAAAGTTTGTGCCTTGGTAAAATTTCTTGTTAGTTTGGGAGGAGACAGGGGCACTTAGTCCTGTTCCCTCTCCTCTTTTCCCTGTTCCTCTTTTTTGAGATCTTCAAGGTCAGAGAATGTGGGATCAGATTCATAGCTGGTTGCTGTTTCAGCACTGCTCACTTTGGTGATGTCCTCTTTCTTGGGACAGGAGCGGTTTGTGCTTTGGCTGTGATTGCCATTGTTTCAATTGTAGTTGTCATTGCTATGATTGGTGTTTTGGCGTTTGTTGCCATTAGAGTTGTCTCTACTATTGCCATTTGAGGAGTGGTTGCTGTTGTGTGCAGCATATTCCATGTTTGTGCATTTTTCTGTGTGCTTGGCTTCTGCAATGAGTGTGGGCATGAAGGTGTTGGCCTCTGGGAGGATGAGGGCAGCAACAGAGGGTTTCATTCTATTCATAAATGAGGATCTTGTGTGCACATTTTCAGCTTGTGCTGGGTTTTGAACTTTGTGGTGTATTTCCTCAAATTCATTGGTGTAAGCTGTGACAGTGGTCTGCTGAAAAAGATTGCTGAGCTTTATTGAAATATCTTGGAGGGATTCAGTGATGCAGAAGTTTTGGGTGATATCAGCTTTGAAATCTTCCCAGTTTTCAAGCTATTTGTCAGTTTTTGAGCCAACCCAAGTGGCAAACTAGTTAGCTGTGGCCTTGTACAGGTGCTTTCTGGCTTCCTGGACCCATTTTTTGTGGGGGATACGGCTGACGCAGAGTTTTGTAGCTGAGTGGTCTAGCCAGTTGATGACATTTTCTTTGTTTTTACCAAAGAACTTGTTGATACCAATGTATTTGGTGTTGGTCACTTCACCTGTGATAGGTGGTTGTGTGTTTGTTTGTGGTTGGAGAGAGCAACTGTATTGAATTATCTAGGTGCATGCTTTGGGCATGACCAGTCCTTCAAATATGGTGCATCCACTAGGTATATATTTGTCAATATTGTGGGCGCAGAAGTACGTCTTCCAGGTATCCTGAGATGTAGCCTGGTTGAGTACGTAAGCAAAGGTGGGTGGGTTCTGTTCTGTTCTGTTCAGTCATTCTTTCTTTCATAGACATGGTCAAAAAACCGTAGCTGCTACCAGTGATGATGAGCAACTTTTGGGGAAGCTTCAAATATGGAATTGAGAAAGAAGAGAGGTATGTTTTATTGGATAATACTTTAGGCTTCTATATCTTGTGCTGTGGCAGGGATATAAGTTAGATCAAAGATAATAATGATCATGTGCAGAATGGATTCAAGTCACTGGATACTTGGACAAGTCATATGATATTGGTTTATTAACTTTCTTGGTATGTAGAACAGTATATTGAATTGGCACCAAACCAGGCAATGACTGGATGTTAAGTTTGTTGCCAGTGAGCATAATACCTGTACATCCAGCTCCTTGACAACAATATAAAAAGAAAATGTTTGGCAACAGTGTCAAAACAGCAGGCTTGAACCACCAGCAAGGTCCCAAGTAAGCAGGTTTGTGACCCGCAATCCAATTATCCAGTCACTCAAAGCCAAACCAGGAAGTCAACTCAAATTTCCAAATCTAACAACATGAACAATTGATGATCTCTTACTGTGGATACCTTGTTTTGGCGCTTGAATCATTACCAGGATCAGGCCACCCCCTTCACCATCCCACTTTGTGATCAACGTTATCCTGTTCCTGTTATCTACAATTCACAATGACTATATAATACTTAACTCTCAATAAAAAATATTATCTAGTTTCTAAACATTTTTCCCCTTGTAACTTTTCTAAAATAGCACAGTTAAGACATTAGTAGCACAGGTAGGTTTTCCATCCTACTTTATCCTGTGAAATTCCACCTGTTGCCCGTACTTGCTGCAGTCAACAAATCCTTGATAGAATCATGTACAGCCTCCTGCTAGACTGAACACCGTACACACCTGGTATCAAAATACCTGATGGCTTTGCCCTTTACCAGAACATGTTAATCCTGCTCTCCACCTTCAACAACTTGTTGGAACAAGGTTTCTTTCAAGCACCTGATGTTACTCCTTGAGAAAATGATGAAAGAATCCTGCCAGTCTACATAGCCCAGAGACTTCAAAGTGCCGCCCTGGAACCTTTTTCTGGAGCCAATGACAACAACCCCACAGCATGGATTCAATCTGCCCAGAGCAAGCTGGCACAAATAGAATGCCTGTAACAGTTCTGGATTGCAGAGATCTCCATTTGATTGACACACAGCACTGGTACCTGGTGAAACAAGTGGTACAAAGAGCACATTGTGAAGGATTGGTACACCTTTAAACAGGACTTCTTGGCAAGATTTGTGCTGAAGGACACTGCACTCATAATCATACACCAAGTTAAGAGTCTGACCCAAACAGGCACAGTAAAGGAGCTCACCAAAGCATATGAGGAACTCCAACTATGTGCCCCCTCAGACATGGCTTTTGATACTCTAGCTACCCATCTCATGTACTACAACGCACTCAAGTCATATGTAAGGAGGCATGTAAACCTGGACCAAGTGACCAATGTGCAAAGCCTGTATTGTGAGGCAGAGAAAGCAGAACAAACGTTCAATGCTCTCCACAAGGCGCAAGCTGGGAAAAGGGAGTGAACCAAAGATTCTCACCCAACTGGACGCTCCAACCAACTGCCTCCTGGGAACAGTAACAACAATTTGAACAACAACCCCGCAAGTTCAAATGGGCACAGACACTGGAACAACAGCCAGTCAAACTTTACCCATTTCTGTATCACTGACACACAAGATAATCAAGACAAGGGAAAAGCCTGGGAGAGCACTAAGAAAGCCAAGTTCTCCCTGCACAACTCCTGACTTGCCCAATAAAGAATACCAAACTAAGGATGTGGACCAGTTTCCAACAACCCAAGTGCCCTAAGAAGACCCAGTACTTTACACCATTTCCAGACATCCCAATAAACCAATGTCTTATCCTTTCTGCTTTTGAAGTTAAACAGGTTCAGCACTCCTGGACTTGGGCGCAGATTGAACCCTAGTCAACAGCAGCTTTGTAGACAAGTTCAAGCTGACCACTAATCCTTTGCAGATTAAGAACGTGGTTCTAGCTGATGAACATCACATTGCTGCAACAAAGGAAACTGCCCCTTCTCTGTCATGATTTGAGAACCTCCACTCCACCATTCAAGGTCTTGTCATTGACTTTCCCAAGTTTGACATTGTACTGGGACTAGACTGGCTACGGAAGAACAACCCTCACGTAGACTGGGTAACCTCAGTATTGACCATCAAGCGTGAAGGTGTCAACCACCAGATCTACCCTGACTCTGTGGACCAGCTCCTGTGCAACCACATTTTTGTATGCATTACAGAGACCCTGGACAAAAAGGAGATCCTCAAGGCAATTGACTGAGACTCCTTCCAGTACAAGATCATACACTTCAATGACCACCAAGATACCACTACGCCTCAGGATTTCAAAATTGTAGCCTGTCATCAAAAAATCTTCAAAGAGGCTCTACCAGGGTTGCTGCCAGAGAAACATATCCAACACTTCATCCAACTCAAAGGAGCTGTACCCAAGGCGCAACCCATCTACTTCCTTACCCCAAACAAAGATAACTCCCTACATGTTTACCTCAAGGAAGCATTGGAGAAAGGACTTATCTGCCCCTCACAGTCTTCTTTTGATGTTGCTGTATTCTTTGTAAGAAAGAAAGATGGTACCCTGCACCTAGTCATCAACTACCAAGCCCTAAACAAAGCTACTATCAGGAATTGTTACTCACTACCACTAATTGACAACCTCTCTTTGATGCTTTGGGCGGCGCCACAGTCTTCTCCAAGATTGACCTAACTGCATGCTACAACCAGATCTGTATCAAAGAGAAATATATCATAAAACAGCCCTCTGCACTAAATACGGTTCATACTAGTGTGTAGTACTCAACTTTGAATGACAAACACCTGTCAACTTTGTGACCTTTATGAACAAGGTATTTGCCCCCCCACATTGGAAAGCATGCCTTGATATACCTGGACAACATTATTGTCTATATTATCTTGGTAGAACAACACTATAAAGACTTGGAGTCAATCTTTGCTACCCTGGCACAACATAAGCTGCTAGCCAAGCCCTCAAAATGACATTTATTCCAAAAACAGTTGCCCTTCCTGGGACATGTTGTTTCAAAGGATGGCATCAATCTTGAAAGCCAGAAAATCCAGGTCATTTGCAAAATGCCACCCCCAAAGGACAATTCAGAACTCTGAACATTCTTGGGAATGGTTGCCTATGTACAACAATTCATACCCAACTGTGGCGTCCTAACTGCACCCCTTTCTACCATAACTGGTGTCAAATCTAAGTTTGTATGGACCCCCAATGCAACCTGTGCTTCAGACGTCTTAAGGAGAAGATCAAAACAGCACCCATTCTACAATACCCCAAACGTGATGGGGAATATCAAACAGAGACAGATGCATCTGATGCATCCATTGGGGGAGTACTAAAAATCAAAAACAATGATGATGATTTCCTGCCCAAAGCCTATGAATTACGCAAACTGACAGACAGTGAGTGCCAATACCCTATACATGACAAGGAATTGTTAGCAATTGTGCACTGCCTGGTCAATCAGTATTGTTACCTAGAACAACAGAAGGAATTCACTGCATTGACCAACCACAAGTCACTCACATACTTCAAAACACAGGCAAATCTCTCCTGCTGTCAAGCCTGCTGGATGGAACTCCTGGAGAGGTTCAATATGGTCATACAATACAAACCTGGTCCTGAACTTGCCATGGCAGATGGACTCTTGCGCTTATACGTCAGAGCTACAAGAGGCAAGAATGGGCTCAACCCAGACTGGCCTCTCCTAGTGCTCCAGACAAAAGACAAGGGCTTCCCCCTGGCACCACAGACATAACAAAAGAAACAGTCATCAAGAACAAACATTTTCAGACGTATATGGGACTTTACATCAAAAAATGATTGACAGAACCACCATCCCTTATGTCCCCACACATCAGCAATTTGACACAATCCTGTGTTACCACAGGGACTTAAGACATACAAAAAACTGCAAATTCTACAAATCTCTTAAGCACAAAGCATGGTGGCCAACCCTGTACCAAGACGTTCAGGAAGACCTAGACCAATGTGAAGTATGTGAGAAATTTTCAAAAAGCAATACCCAACCTAAGTCTGTACTACCTATTTTTTTACAGCTACCCTTCAAGATATTGGCCCTAGACATTGTGGGCCCCATGCCAGGAAAGCACAATGAGAAGAAATTCATCATCACCGCTATAGACTTTTCCACTCAATGGCCAGTGGCGCAAGCAGTAAGGACACACACAGGCAATGATGTGTGGCAATTCACAGGAAAAGAAATCATCAGCACGTTTGGAAAGCCAGAACTCCTGATAACCAGTGGAGGCAAAGAACTGACCTCTGAAGATACCAATTTATACCTCACCAAGAATGGGGTCCAGCACACAGTGACAACATCTTATCATCCTCAGGCCAATGGATGCGTGGTACGGCTGAACAGCAGCCTAGTCCAGGCCCTGGCCAAGCTCACTGCCAGGAGACCTGATGACTGGTGTAAGAAGCTACCAACTGCATTGCTTGTATTCCAGGCCCATGTGAACAGATCCACTGGGAAAAGCCCCTTCAAGCTAGTTTATGGCACACAGCCCAATATCATCCAAGCATTGTCAGGACCCAAGCAGGAAATTTCAAGCAAGGTTCCCCATGCTCAGATCCCAAGTCATAGAGGCCAATGGCAATCAATCAGAAAGAGAAGAAAAATGTCTACAGAATACTTTTGTCCTATCTAAGACAGACATGAGGTTGGTGACAAAGTTTGAGTAATTAATACCAACAAGAGTTAATTATAGTCAGAAAAGTGGGCCCTGCCATTGTCCTAAAGGTAAATGAAAACATCACTTACCTTGTGAAAGGACTCAGAAAACGCAAACAAGACAAAGCCCTCCACCATGACTGCCTAAGACCCTCAAAGCAAGACAGAAACAACACAAGACTGTCCTACCCACCACCAAAAACAGTTAGTTCAATATGATGCCCAGGCTTCTGACAACCTCCCTAACAAACTTCCCCCAGAGGAGGTCAATCCTCAGTTGAGGGGGTATGAAACAGCAGGCTCAACCCGCCAGCAAGGTCCCAAGTAAGCAGGTTTGTGACCTGCAATCTGATTATCCAGTCATTTTGAAGCCAAACTAGCAAGTTGACTTGAATTCCCAAAAGCAACAACATGAACAAACAATGATCCTAGTTGGTGGATGACTCAATTTGGCTCCTGACCCTTTACCAGGAACAAGCTACCCCCTTCACCATCCCACTGTGTGATCAGCACTATCATGTTCCTGTTATCCACAATTCACAATGACTATATAATACTTATCTCTCAATAAAGAATATTATCTAGTTTCCAAACATTTTTCCCCTTGTAACTTTGCTAAAACAGCACAGTTACAACAACAGGGAGCTTATTTTGGGACCTGGGAGTGGTGCCTACTAGGCAGAATAGTGTGGGAAAGAAGGCGTAGAGGCAGTGCTGACCTGGGGGGTCTGGGATTGGGTGGATGGGGCTGGCAGGTGGGGGTGGTGGCGGCAGGGGTAGAACTAAACAGATTAATTGTGATGGCTGCCATATAACGCTGGTTATATTTCAGGTCTGTCATTGGTTTGATTGGCTGGTAGACAGCTGTGGCCCAGGGTGGGGGGTGCTTGTCATTTTGTGATTGTTTGCTCATATTCATATGGATGAAAAATTTGAGCAAACAAGTCAGCCACTTTCCGCCAACCAAAGAGATAATCATGGTCAAGGACACCAAGATAAAGATTGTTAAAAGCCCGTGGGAGGCGCTTCTGGACTTTGTCTCTGATATTTTATAACACAACTGTGGTGATCCACATGGGATCAGTTTTACAGGCAAGGGTTGATTTGGTTTCAAATAAAGTTGCAATGCTGAGAATTGATGGTAAGCTGTGGTTTTAAGACAGGTATAGGCCTAGTAGAGAGCATTGGCTATTAGAGAAGGTAAAGCCTGTCTAGTAGGTAACAAGGTACTACTAGAGGCAAGTTTTGGACCAGCCCAGCAGGGACCTTTGGCTGCTTGGGGGTGAGAAAGATGAGGCTCAGCAGGGACCGTTGGCTGCTTGGGGTGGGGAGTGGATGACCCTGGCAGGTAACGCAGGCTTCCAGGGAAGGGGGTGGAGCTAAGATAGCTCTACTTGCCCTTGTGCGCTCACAGGAGGTCTGTGAGCAAGCTTTTTACCTAACAGACTGGTAGGGTGTCCTTGTCTATGTCTCCATTAGAGCTTTGGGGAGGTCCCAAAGTGATCATTGGAGGGCATAGATATGCTCAGGGGTGTCACCAGGGTAGTTGTTTGGGGAAGCAGCTGCAAAACCTGGTGTAATCAGGCCTCTGGGGAGTAAAGTTGATTACTTTGCAGCTGAAAGCTCAGGATTAATCACTGAGTGAGTAAAGACAACTGCACAGACATGAGGATTGTTTATGGTTGAATGGTCCAGGTGGAGGACACTTGTAAGGGGCTCAGCCAAGTGCCAGTAGCCCCGTAGACCTATTGCCTGAGTCTGAGGTATTGGTATTGGGGGCTAATCATAGGACTGAGGCAGTTCAGGCTCTTCAGGGAAGACTATTAAGAAGGACTGTATGATCACAGTGAATATTAGTTGAGGAACTGGGAGACCATTGTGAGGATTGAAACCAAGGCAGTTCATTGTGAGGATTGGAACCTAGGTGGTTCATTATTAGGATTGGAACCAAGGCGGTTCATTGTGAGGATTAGAACCTAGGTGGTTCATGGTATTGACTGGACTGAGTGTTGACTGAATTGTGTGTTGACTGGAAGGACTGGTCTAAGATGATGCATGACTGTAATGGACTAGTTGCTGACTGAAAAGGGCTGTTTGATGGCTGGAAAGGGTTGCTTGCTAGACTGAGAAGGACTAGAAGACAGTTGTTGAAAGAACTGGCTGAAGGACCAGAAGATCATGATGAAGGACTAGCTGAGGAACTGGAAGATGACTTAGAAGGACTAGCTGGAATTAATACAGGAGCTAGAATGCTGTTTTTGATTTCTTAGTAGAGGAAATAATAAGAAAGAAGCAGTTAAATAATGATTTCATGCTGCCAAAGATATAATAAAAAAGATTGTATTAATTATCATATGGTGAAAAGAAAAAGGGAAAGAAATAACTTATGTGTTTAAACTGTATTTTATTAAGATCTGATTGAGTAATAATGAAGCCAGGGAAATACTGGAAATAGGACAGAGAAACTGTGAAATAAAAGTCAGAATTTTGCCAAATGAGTAAGAGAAGCAAAAGGCAAGCAACGGGCAAGTTTGAAGTTGTAAATGTTAAAGAAAATGCTGGGAAACTCGGAGAAATGTTGAAGAGTTAAGGGTTTAAAAATCCCTTAAGTAAACCATAGGCAAAAGCGCTTGAGTTTTTCCAGAGAATTGTGACAGGAATCACAGCAAAACCGTTTGAAACATGGAGCAGTTGTTTATCCAGAGCGAGACAGTGCCAGGTTTAAATCAGGGGCAAGAGCAAGTCATTCAGGAAAAATGTTTGGAAAAACTGGTGAATTCAAGCGTTTGATTGGCTTCAGGTCAAAGCCTGTTTAATCAGTGTTTTGAGGGCTTTAACTGAAGAGTTAAAGCCTAAGAAATGAGGGGCAGAAGCAGAAAATCCATGGCTCTCATTGGCTGAAGTAAGTTAAAAGGTTTAATATATTAGAGAGAGAGAAAAACTGGATAGTTTAAGCTTTGGAAAACCAGAGTTCTGAGAGAGAATTTGGTCTGAAACAAGGAGCTATAAAAGGGGAAGCTATCTGAGGCTTTTCAGGGACTCACACAGTGGATTTCAAAGACCACAAGAACTGAAACAAGTGGATTACAAAGGCCACAAGGACTACAAAAGACCCAAAGCATAAGACCAAGGTGCAGGAGTCCAAGATACTGTTGCAGAAGCCCAAGATACCAGAGCTGGAGTTGGAGATAAAGAAGCTGGAGCCAAAGCAGAGTGCAGGAGCCCAAGACTCAAGTGCAGGAGTCCAAGTCCAAGGTGAAGGAGCCCAAGTCCAATTACAAGGAGTCCAAGATATTTTTAGATGACTCCAAGGTATTGGCAAATGCCTATTGTTTCCCAGACCCCCAGGCATTATATCAGAAGGTTTCTAAGGATCTTCCTTCTGTCTGTTAATAAAAGCCTATTACAACCCCTGCCCAAAGTTCTAAGCAGTACAGATAACCACCATGAGTGAATTACCCCACATCTTTTACCCTAGCCAAGGGGAGGAAGATACCTATCATCAAAGTTGTAGAAGATTGGCCACTAGCAAAACTTCTCAGTAGGAGTAGGAGAGATTTACTAGGCACCTTGAAATGACAGATAAAGGGCAGGAGTTCATTGGAAATGAATTTACTAGTTTGCTGAAAGACTGATACAGACCTACAGAAGGTTTGGCCCCAGCGGAAGTACAGGTGCATAGTGGGGATGCCCGCCTAGTAATAGGAAAATTATTGGAAGAGTTTGCATTGATGCAGGCTCAGTATAAACTGTTAGCTAGCCAACACCCCCTACTAGTAAATAACAACTTCTCCAAGCCAGTCCCTGGCTATGACCCAGGACACACTTTGGGGACTGGTGACCAGGAACCCCACTACAACCTTGTTCAGATGGATGTCTGTATGGCCTACTGGGTATAATAAGGCCTGAGCCTGTGTCCTTAGATTGACTTGATGGCAGTGGAGCTACCCTCTATCTGGTGGCTCAAGAAAACCCAATAGGAAGAATTTGAGCTGTCCTAAGAGTCCAGCAATTCACTGAGGATATGGCTATACTCATAGCCATTGGTGTAATCAGGGCTTTTTCAATAATAGACAAAGACCTTGGCCAAAACAGCCAGAACTGCACCAATTAATGTCCCCTTCTTGATATTATTCCTTCCATTTTTCTTGGTGGCTTTTCCTTGCTTGCCAAAATTTTTAAAAGTGATGGACAATTTGTAATAAGCAATGAACATTATGTCATTAGAAAAACTTGTCAAGCATTGGAAGAGAGTGGATTCAATGGAATAATCATATGGGAAATCATTACTGTCATCACATTGGTTGCTACCAAAATGGGTCAACACTGAGACTGAGACCACTTTTCTGTACATCCAGAGCTGCACCATGCCCTCAGAAACCCATATGTTATGGTGTGCAAGCTGCTTCCAGACCTGGTTCAAGGGAAGCTTGGGGTCCCACTAGAGGAGGTCAAGCATTATTGGGTATGCCTCATTGATCTGGGACTCTGTGGCCTTCTTTAGCTTCTTGGCTGTCCCAATCAGGTTCCCCTTGTTCATCAGGTTATTGTAATCCTGCATTATGGTGACTTGGGTAAATTGCAATTGGATGGCAATCTGGTCCTAGGACAGACCCAGAAGGTTGAGTGCCACAATTTCTTGGAGAATTTGGGCAGTAAGGATTCTGTGTTTAGGGTGCTGGGCTGCAGGAGCTGAAGACTGATTGGCTGAGGGGGGCAGGTTGGCTTATGGCAAAAAGTTGTTCCAAATCAGGGTTGCTATTCTGATTGATTGGTTGGTTGGTTGACAGCTTGTTCAGAGGTGGGTAAGGGAGCAGGGGTAGAGCTGGGCACAAAGTGGCTATTGAACACATCAAAGCCATAAGGGTTGGGGGTCAAGTAAAGGTCAGCTTTCTCACTATCAGCATCAAAGGCTTGGGTGTAAATGGGTGCCTCTGCGTTCTGAGCCTTGCCTCCAAGGAAGCTGTCATGGCTGCTGGCTTGTTTGCTGGTGCTGTCAAAAATGTTGCTAGTAAAAGCTATTATAAAATAAAACCTAGTAAAAAACACTAGAAGTGGAAGTTTAAAATTTTATGCCTTTATTTTTATTGTAATCACAAGTCCAGATTTGGAAAGTTCTTGAAACCATTATAAACAAATAAGGAGCCATAAAAATGAATAAAACACCTCTTTTCCTAAATTGGATAGCTGTCAATTGGCTGTTAAACTGTTAATTTTCTCTTTTAGTATACAAATATTACACATCTTGCATGTCTTCATTTTGTTTTGTGCTTGTGGAATCTCGCTTCTAGATTACTCAAATTTTGTTTCATTTTAGTCCTTCTGTTGGTGCCTCAAATAAATCCTGATAGGATTATAATATATTCCGGAACAGCAGCAATCCATTTCACTTGATGTACCAGGTCATTTTGTTTGTGGTTTGAACTACACTGTTTGATGTTTGATATAATTTTTTATAATATGTTAGTGAAATTTTGTTTATTGTTTGAAATTTTGTCTGTTCACCAAAAATACTTAGATTATTTGATTCCTGAATCTTGCCCAACTTAAGGTTTGCTTAAATCTGAGTTCATTTTGTTTAAATCTGAAGTATTTTTGCTTGTTGCCATAGCTTTTAAAACTACTGTAGCACAGGTAGGTTATATACACCTATGTAACTTAAAGGAAAAATTCACCCAAAGAAAATAACTCAGCAGATGGCACTCCCCACCAGCTGGAGACAATATGAAGAAGGTCAGGATGTCCTAACAGGATTTACTATCTTCAACAATATCCTCATACCAAACAACCAATACAACTTCATCAGCACACAAGGAGTCCTGAACCCATCTCCAAACCAGAACATTCCTGAAATACTCAACATTGTATTTCAGTGCCTACACTCAGCAGAAAATGGGCCATTCTCAGGACTACACAATGAAAACACCAATCTCTGGATTCAAAGTACACAAAACAAGTTCACACAAGTGGAATACCTCCAAAGACTATGGGCAAGTGAAATTGCCTTGTGGGTCACTGGGGCTGCCTCCCTGCTTTTTGAGCAACTGGCTCAAACAACATACTAATTATAAGGAAGACTGGGACATGTTCAAGAAAGCCTTCATGTAAAAGTTTGCAATGAAGAATTCTGATGTAGTGATCATAACAGAACTCAGAACCTTCAAAATGACAGGAACTATCAAGGAGTACATTGCAGCCTATGGGGACATACATGATTGAGCTCCCAACACCATCAACTTTGATGAACCTGGACCGCAATTGGACTTCTACATTGGCCTCTCCACACACATTAGATGTCAGTTTTACATGACCCACTGCAAGAACCTCAAAAATGTATTCTTGGAAGGAAAACACACAGCTCAAAAATCTGACAACTTACATGCAACAAATAAACAAAAAGAAAGACCCACAGTAAAGAAAGACCCTCAACCTAACAAGCAGACTAACTGAGTCAGCAACCCACATCCTCAAGGCAGAAACTTTATAACTCAGGTAAACCAGATGAGTACTGATAATGCGCCTGAGGAGGGAAAAGCTCAGGGGAGTGCTTAGGAAAGCCATTATCCCCCACTTTACAAGACTTTTACAAGGACCAAGATGTGGAATCAATTACCATGATCCAAGTACCCTCCAGCAAACCCATACTATTTGCCGCCCAAATAAAAATAAACTCCTTACTTATCCTTTCTATTTTTGAATATATCAAGGCACAGCACTATTTGACACTGGAGAAGATCAATCCCTTGTCAAAAAAAGATTTGCTACCCCCATAAAACTACCTACAACTAAGAGCACTGTCAAGATAGTTATCATGAAAGACAACCAAAGCACCCCAGTCACTAAGGAGACAAAACTTTTCTGTGTACAAATAGGGAACGTACAAACTACCCTTTGTGACCCTATCATACTAATACCTAAATATGATGTAGTGCTTGGCCTAGATTGGATGAGAAAGACAAAATCTCAAATTGACTGAGACAGTGCTACCCTTGTCATACAACAAGTAAAAGTACATCATCATGTGTACTCAACTCACCTTGACACACTCATGAGGGACCATGTGTTTGTAAAGATTACCAAAACAGAAGAGGAAAAGAGCCCTAGCAAAATTGACTGGAACACCTGCACATATGAGATCATTTATTTCAAGAATATAGACACCTCACTCAAACAGGACCCAGTTTGACAACAAATTTTCCAAGGGTTCCCTCTCAGTGTCCCAAGAGAAACTTTAAGGCTTACCACCTGATAGA
>QTSX02006750.1:0-45256 GCA_014839935.2 Entomophthora muscae | reverse complement strand
GAGTGCATCTGCCATAGCAAGTTTGGGTCCTGATTTGTATTGAATGATTATTTTAACCTTTTGAGAAGATCCATCCAGAGCGCCTGATGCCTGGATAGGTTGGATTGAGTTTTGAAATATATGAGGGACTTATGATCAGTTAGGGTGGTGAACTCCTCTTGGCGCTCCACATAGCAGCGCCACTTGATAAGACAGTGTATTATTGCCAGTAACTCCTTATTGTGGATGAGGTAGCGGCATTTGCCATCTTTTAGTTTGTGCAACTTTTAGGCTATGGGTAGGAAGTTGCCATTTGTGTTCTTGATCCACAATACTAACCCAATGTACACATCAGAGATGTCTGTCTCCATTTGATACTCTCTGTCTTGCTTAGGATACTGTAGAATGGCGGCAGTTGTAAGTTTTTCCTTTAGACACCGGAAACAAAGGTCAAGTTAGGAGGTCCATATAAACTTGGATTTGGCGCCAGTTATGGCTGACAGGGGTGCTGTAAGGATGCCACAGTCAGGGATAAATTGTTGTACTTAGGCAACCATCCTCAGGAATGTACGTATTTTGGACTTGTCCTTGGGTGATAGCATCTTGCAGATGGCCTGAATCTTCTGGTTGTCAGGCTTGATGCTGTCTTTTGAAACCACATGTCCCAGGAAGGGTAGCTGTTTGTGGAAAAACTGACACTTAGAGGGTTTGGCTAGCAGTTTATGTTGTGCCAGTGTGGCAAAGACTGCCTCCAAATCCTTATGGTGTTGTTCCATCAAGGGGCTGTAGACAATGATATTGTTTAAGTACACTAGTGCATGCTTGCCAATGTGGGAGAAAACACCTTTTTCATAAAGGTAACAAAGATTGATGGCATGTTTGTCATCCCAAAGTTGAGCACAACAATCTTGTATGACCTGTACTTGGTGCAGAATGTGTCTTGGGTATGTCTTCCTCCTTGATACAAATTTGATTGTAGCCTGCTGCCAGGTCAATCTTGGAGAAGACAGTTGCTCTGCCCAAGGCATTGAAGAGATTATCAATGAGTGGAAGCAGGTAACAATTCTTGATGGTAACTTTGTTTAGGGCTCAGTAGTCAGTGACAAGCCTAAGTGTCCTGTTCATTTTTGCTACAAAGAACACGGCAACACCAAAAGGGGATTGTGAGGGCCAAATAAGTCCTTTTTCCAATGATTCCTTGAGGTATGCTTGCAGTGCATCATCTTTTTTTGGGGTGAAAAAATATATGGGTTAGGCCTTAGGTGCTACTTCCTTGATTTGGATAGTGTTTTGTATGTGTTTTTCTGGGGATAAACCTGTAGCACTTCCTTAAAGATTTCAGGATGGCAGGCTACAATCTCTTGGTCCTGTGGGATTGTAGTGTCCTGGTGGTCCTTGAAGTGTATGACCTTGTATTGGCAGGAGTCCCAGTCAATTGCCTTGAGATTCTCCCTTTCTTTGAGGGTTTCTGTAATGTACATGAAGGCGTGATCATGTAGGAGTTGGTCTACAGAGTCAGGATAGATCTGGCAGCTGACCCCTTCCTGTTTGATGGTCAATATTGAGGTTACTCAGTCTACGTGAGGGTTGTTCTTTTGCAACCAGTCTAGTCCAAATACAATGTCAAATTCAGGAAAGTCAATGATGGGTCCCTGAATGGTGGAGTGCAGGCTCTCTAGCGTAATGAAGAAAGGAGCAGTCTCTTGTGTCACAGCAATGTGATGTTCATAAGCTAAAACCACATTATTAATCTGCAAAGGATTAGTGGTTAGCTTGAACTTGTCCACAAAGTTGCTGTTGACAAGTGTTCAATCTGCGCCCAAGTCTAGGAGTGCTGAGCCAGTGTAACTGTAAAAGCAGAAAGGATAGGACATCAGCTTATTGGGATTTCTGATAATGTAATAAAGTACTGAATCTTCCAAGGGCACCTGGATCATTAGAAACTGGTCCACGTCCTTGGGTTGGTACTCATTGTTGGGCAAGTCAGGAGCTGTGCAGGGAGAGTGTTATGAATGCTGCTATTCACACTGTTTTGATTTTACCTTCAATGGGTTATTTCAAGGACAAATTGCTCTCTTTTGCTTTTGCCCTTTGAAATGAGTCTGTTTCCAAACTGGGAAATTCAATTGTTTGGTTTCCTGATTCTGTGCAGCTCACTTGCCCCACTCATGCTTGTGGCAAGTGATCCTACTGTCCTGGTACTGTTTTGTGGTATTGCCAATCACTATATATTCCATTTCATATTCACCAATAAAAATTAAGTTCTATTCAAATTTTTGTCTTTGTATCTCCAATTACTTTGGCACCTCTCTCTATCCACAACTAGTAGAGATTTATCATTCAGGACCACAAGGTAATACAATAAAATTCCCTGAAACTAACCAATACTTAGTACAAATCCAATCCTAAAGTTAGGATTCTCTGTTGTGTGTCTGTGCTGCGCCTCAGAACACAGCAGAAAGCTTGGCTCTCTTAGTGCTCTCCCTGGACTTTTCCCTTGTCCTGATTGTCTTGTGTAGTGGTGACCTGGAGGTGAGTACTGTAAATTCAGAACCTGAACGTAAAAATGCGGGATTGTCAAATCCTTGGTCCAAATTTTGAATCACTTTTGCGGGCAACTCAGCTGAGTGAAAAATAAAATATTTAATAAAATTAACCATTTAATTTAACTTTTTTTGGTTTATTTAAATTGGCAAATTTCAAATCTCTTGAGCAGATAACTCAACTAACAAAAGACAAAACTCAGCAAACAAATGCAGGATACATGAATCAGAAATGCGGGATTCTTATATACAATTTGAGATTTCCTGTATGTCAAAAAAATCATAGACATCATGTGAAAATTAACAAATCTGAAATTGTGGGATTGTCAAATCCAAGAACCAAGTTTCAAATCATAATTGCGATGAATTTGAAATAAATACAATTTATGGGTGTCTCAAAAAGGATGTTAAAGGATCTAGAGTGGATTTGTGCAAATTCTTTTAGGAATCACAGGCATTCTCAAAAATCACCCTATTCCATTTTAGGTTGGCTAAAATTTAGGTCATAATATTCACAAAATTGACATATATAACAATAAAATTGACTAAAATATACATTCCTCTTTTCAAGTTTAAAATTATAATAACATTTTTATTATGTCTTATTTCAACAACAACCAAGTCAATGAGATGTTCCCTGGCCTTGACAAAATTATGCAGGGCTACACTGGGTCTCTTAACGGTGAAGCCTCTGTCTATTGCCACTCCCAACCTGCAGGCCCCTCCGCAAGCGCCACACAGGAGTCTGTTCTTTCCCCTGCAACTTCCAGCATGGCCCAGTTTGCCCACCATGCACAGGCAGCTGCCAACCCAAATCCCTTATCAGCAATGGCATCCAAACTCAGCCATTTTAGCCATGGGGTCACCCAGAGAGCCCAGAACCCTAAAACAGCCAATCAGATGGCATTGACCAGTTCCCAAGATGGACACGTCCCTCCCCCAGTCAATCAGCCTGCAAGATGCAGAAGAAAATTGATCACTCCGGACATTGTTCTTGAAATGGTTGAAAAGCAAGGGAAGCTTATGTCCATTGGGGAAATTGCGGCTGCAATGGGTTTTGCAAAGTCCACTGTGGCTGCAACCCTGCGAGCCCACACCAACTGTGGCCCCCCCCCACCAAGAAGACCCCAACTGGTGCCCGTACCTCAACCAAAGATGATACAGCCCATCCCCTTATGATGGCCATTATGGAACGTGACCCGCAGATGCCCCTGGTCCAGGTACATCTCTAGTTGGGACTCCACAGCATCTTCACCAACAAAAGAACAGTGAATTCATGGATGTACGGAGTTGTGGTTGCCGCCAGAATCTTATCCAATCAGGTTCTTGGTGGCCCCATTTTGGTGGATACCAACCCATACAATGCAACCATTATTAATTTTATTAAAGGGAGGGCAATGAGAGTCCGTAATGACGTCATCTTATTATCATATGCCAAGATCTTGGCCAGTATCCAAGACTTTGGAGAGAAGCACATCCAATCTGACGTGTACAAGCGCGGCCCAATCTTGTATCATTTTTTTGGGGTTTTATTGGCAGTTTCCCCATTGGGCGTCAATCATTACTTGGCAATATTGAGCACCACAGATGGGTATGCCTACCAGACGGAGCTCAAGGCCATGCTGGAGGAGTGGGCCACACAAAACACTGTGCACACAGTTGTACTGAGTGCGGAGATGGAGCAGCAGGAATAGGCTACCCAAGAAATCAGGGCTACAGGGCATAGCTGCTGGTCCTACCCCATCAACTACGCCAACATGCATCTTGCAGATTTATGTCTCTACAATTTTGGTTCTGCCTTCAGGCGCTTGAAGCCTGCCACCTACAACAAACTATGCACCCAGATTGATAAGGGGTATGAGCTTTTCCCTTCTGCGTCCATCCAGGACTTATTTGATCTCAGCATCTTCTATAAAAGTGACAGTGATAAGTCCAGAAAGGACCCCTGTCTCCCCCCACGCCAGTCCATCCATTTTTTCAAGCCAGTATATGTGACAGAAGAAGAATTTGAGCAATTGAAGCAAACTGCTCTTGCTGCCCCTTCCCAGTCAAAAAACCCTGCCTCCCCAACCCCCCATCAAGCCACCTGCTTTCCAACCCTGACTCCCAAGCCACCACCCATTCCCTCCCCACTATCTCTGATGCTGCCCCTTTCACAGGCGCAGATGAAGGCAACGTCCATTCCGCCCATTCCCTTCCCTACTTGTCCTTTGATTATTAAATAAACCTTTTCTTTGTGATAACTTATTAAAATTTATATCTCTCTTTCAATTAATAATTAATAATATTTTCTTTTTGCATTGATAAGGAGCGCCTTTTGGGGAAGCTTCAAATATAAAAGTAGGAGGAGAAGAAGTATATTTAATTGGATGATACTTTAGACTTATATAGATTTAGCTGTGGCAGGGATATTAGTTAGACCAAACCCAGGGGCTAGTCATGTGCTGGATGGGTTCAAGTTGTTGGATACCTGGTCAGTCATGTGATATTGGTTTGTTGTCATTTCTGGTATGTCAAACGGTATATTGGAAAGGCACCAAATTGGGCAATGACTGGATTTTAGGTGTGTTGGCAATAGCCGGAATACTCGTACATCCAGACCCTTGACAACATTGGCAACATTTCCCATAATTAATACTATGTTGTACATTTTACAAATAGCTTAAAATTATGAGCATACATATTTTTCATCATCATTAATAAATTGAAGACAATAAACATAAATATTGCATTGAAATATTGTAATTAAATGTCAACTTTTGCTATTTTGATATTATGTGCATAACTCAATGCATTTTGTTTAATAAAATCCACTGTAAACTTGGCCTTTTCCATTATAATTTAATGAAATGGATTGTGTTTATATTAGGTCCATTAACACTTATTACAGATATTGAAAATTAGTGCATTCTACAGCCTGTATATTTACCTATTGGTAATAATTATATAAACTTTTCAGTTGGATTTTACAAGGTAATAATAATGTAATGTGTTAATAGATTACTGTTTATTTTCATTAATTGGCTGATTTTCTTTGCTGTGGCAAATGTGCATTTTCTGATATTTCTGCACTAGTATCCAATTGGTTGGCTTCACATCCAATCACACAGGCAATAGGAAAACAAGCCGCCACACCGACCACATCCAGTCTCAGGGTGGCGGCTTGTTTTCCTATCACCTGTGCAATTGGATGTGAAGCCAACCAATTGGATACTAGTGCAGAAATATCAGAAAATGCACAATTGCCACAACAAAGAAAAACAGCCAATTAATGACAATAAACAGTAATCTATTAACACATTACATTATTATTACCTCATAAAAACCAACTGAGAATTTTACAGAATTATTACCAATAGGTAAATATACAGGCTGTAAAAACTAATTTTCAATATCTGTAATAAGTGTTAATGGTCCTAATATAAACACAATCCATTTCATTAAATTATAATGGAAAAGGCCAAGTTTACAGTGGATTTTATTAAACAAAATGCATTGAGTTATGCACATAATATCAAAATAGCAAGAGTTGACATCTAATTGCAATATTTTAATGCAATATTTTAATGCAATATTTTAATGCAATATTTACGTTTATTGTCTTCAATTTATTAATGATGATGAAAAATATGTATGCGCTGAATCTAGTACTATAAAAACCAGTTTTTTGATGGAATTCAAACAATATGTCAACAATCTATAACTTAATCAACAAATTAGAAGCACACCTTCAAAAGGTTGTTGAGTTAGAAAGAAATATCAGGGAAATAGTGACAGGGAAGCTGGGTAACAAGGGCCATCCACTGATACAGTCAAAAGAAGATGCCCTGGATAAGTTGGGAAATATTATAGATGAAAAGAATAAAGAAAAATTACTTAATCTACAGGGAACAATTTTATCAAGTCTTGAATTCAACAACACAACCTACAATTTGTGGGAGTTCTGGCAGGGGGCCAAAGAAAACAATAAGAAGATAAAACTAATTGAAGGTGTTGCAACTGAACCAATGAGAGTTCAGTACTTGGAATCAGGGAAGACAACAGTCCAATAGGAAAGGACAGAATAATAAGAATAAGGTATTGTTTATTGTAGGATATTGTGATTAATATACTAAATGGGGAGGCCACAAGGGGGTGGCATAGTGGGGAGTTCTATGTAGGGTTTGGAGCCAAGGAATAACTTGTGCGGGGATCAGCAGGTTGAATTGGCAACGCTCCTAATTAGGATGAAGTACCCGCCATTCAACATTGCCATCAGATTAATTCATAATGTTAGATACGTTAGCAGGCAAGACTGGAAACTTGGTTGCAACACCCCCCTTGCTCCCTGCTTGCTGTCAGACACCAGGTCTGGAGTCTGCAGAAGGTCTGGGAAGGTCTGCACAAACAACCTTTGTGTGGGGATGGCACAGCAGGGACGCAAGCAATTGTGGTGAAGTTTCTTGGTGTTTCCCTGGGCATCCTCAAGTTGGTAGGTGTGGTTGTCACAGACAGCAGCTACCTTGAAGGGCCCTAGGTGGTTGGGCTCTAATTTGGCAGAATTGGGATTAAGGGTGTAGACGGGGTCACCTACAGCGTATCTAGCTTTGAGGTGTTTTGTCCCTCCTGCAATCTGCTTGTGTTCAATCTCTCAGGCTTTGGCATACCATTGGTCTAGGGAGGGAGTTGGCACTAAGGGGGATTGTCAGGAACCTTGGACCATAGTTTCCCCTGTTCAACCCCTGTCAGACCGTCAGGTGTTCCAAAGGCCAGGGTGTTAGGGCTGAACCCAGTGCCCCTGTTGATTCTTGCTCGCAGGATCAGTAGGGAAGTGGGAAGATGTTCAGTCCACGCAGTGTTAGGGTGCTCTTGTGAAAGCTTGGCAATCAGTTGAACCAGGGAGCCATTCAACTGTTCCACGTGTTTGTTGGCTTGTGGATGGTGGGGGGTTGTGACTATATGTTGGAGCGTGTTCTTGACGCAGTATGCCTTCACAACGTGTCCAACAAGTTCAGGCCCACCATCTGTGATGAGACGCTTGGGTCGCCCAAAGCAAGCCACAATTTCCTTGCCAATAAAGCGGGTAACAGTGGTGGCGGTGTGGTTGGTTGTGGCCCAGGCCACTGGCCAACATGTGAAGTAGTCAATAGCAGTGATAATGTACTTCTTTCTCAGTCTGTCTTTGGGGAATGGCCCCACAATATTGAGGGCCCACTGTTTGAAGGGTTCCATAGCCTTGATGGGTAGGACAGACTTGGGAGGTGCAGGTTTGGACGTATTCTTTTCACACAACACACACGTCTTGAGGAGGTCCAAGATGTCTTGGCGCATGGGCAGCCACCAGACCTTATGTTTCATAATCTTGAAGAGGTTACGCCCTCTGATGTGACCCAAGGTTTGGTGGGAGTGCAAGATGGTGTCCCCTTGTTGTATGGTGGGAATGTACAGTGTCTTCTCACCTGTCTCTGCCCAGCAGCAGACGTTACCAGCATTGGTGGTGAACTGACTCTTGTTGTCCTTCAGCTTGGAGATGGTGACCAAGTTAAGGCCTTTGTAGCAGGTTGCCTCAGGGCGCAGGTAGAGCATGGGCCAGTCTGGGTCCAAACTGTTGTCCCCAGTGATGGACGCTACGTAGAGTTGTGAAAGAGTGTTGTCTGTGACAAGTTCCTTTCCAGGCTTATATTTGATGTGTAACTGATAGGGGGATAGACGCTCAACCCATCCTGCTTGGTGGCGTGTCAAATAGGACTGCATGTTGAAGTACTGGAGTGACTTGTGGTCCGTCAGAACGCGGGGTGGGAAGGTTGCACCTTCCTAGTAACAACACCACTTCTCAAAACAGTGTACAATGGCTGCCAGCTCCTTGTTGTGGATGGGATAACGTTGTTCCAAGTCAGTGAGCTTCCTGGATTCATATGCTACGGGGAGAAAGGCGCCATTGTCAGTTTCTACCCTTAGCACGCCCCCTATGGCCCTTTCAGAGGCGTCAGACTTGAGTTTGTACTGTCGGTTTTGGTTGGGAAACTGAAGTACTGGTGCTGTTGTGAGCCTTTGCTTCAACATCTCAAAGGCTTGATCTCTGTTGGGGGTCCAATGGAAGCGCTGTTTGGTATTGAGGAGCTCGGTGAGAGGTGCAATTAGTTCCCCGCAATTGGGGATGAATTTGCGTACATAGGCAACAATGCCCAAGAATGTCTGCACCTGGCCCACATCAGTGGGGGGCGGCATGCTAGTGATTGCCTTGATTTTGGAAGGATCAGGCTTTATCACTTGGGCAGAGATGGTGTGCCCAAGGAATAACAACTCCGACTTGAGAAACTCACATTTGGAGGGTTTAGCTTTTAGCTGGTTTTCCCAAAGGATGTTGAGGGCAGCACAGAGGTGTTGGAGGTGCGTGGTTTGATCTTGACTGAAGACAATAATGTTGTCGAGGTACACCACCACACACTTTCCAATCAATTCCTCAAAGGCTTTGTTCATCAACATGGCAAAGGTGGAGGGAGCGTTGATCATTCTGAAGTTCATGACACAACACTTAAACAACCTGTAGTGTGTGCAGAAGGCAGTTTTTGCCTCATCCCCTGGTGCAATGCGGACCTGCTTGTACCCCGCAGTGAGATTGATCTTGCTAAAGACCTTCGCGCCTGCAAGTGTATCAAACAGGTTGTCAATCAGAAGCAGGGGATATTTATTTTTAACTGTCACCTCATTTAGGGCGCGGTAGTCTATGACCAGGCAAAGGGACCCTTCCTTCTTGGCTACAAAGAAGACCGCCGCCCCGTATGGAGAGAGCAAGGGGCAAATGAAGCCCCTATCAAGCGCGTCCACAAGGTGCTGGTGGAGGGTTTCATCTTCCTTTGGTGTGAGACGGTATAGTGGTTGTGCTTTAGGTAACAATCCTTGAAGTTGTACAGCGTGCTGGATCTCCCAGGGTGGAGGTAGTTGTTCAAGTGTTTCACTGAATACGTCCTTGTACTCCTCAAGGAGTGCAGCTAGCGCTGGTGGTGGTGATGTTGACAAGGGAGGGACTGCAGATGATTCTGCACAGATAACTTCAACTGAACATTGATTAAAGTCTAGTCTCCCCCCTTGAAATCATATGAGCCTGTTTCTGTCATTCTGACAAACACAGTGTCATGTAGTAGTTTGTTCATTTCCATGGGGTAGATCTGGAACCCCACCCCATTTCTATTGAGGGTGATGACAGAGGTATCCCAGTCAATGTAGGGGCGGTTATGTTGGAGCCAGTCAAGGCCAGCAATTACGTTGTGGCTGAGGTCTGCCATGATTGGCCCAGAGAGCTTAACCTGGACGTTTCCCATCCTTACAGAGAAGGGCACCGTCTCATGGGTGATGGCAATTCTGCGGGAATCAGCTACACGTACTGCTTTGAATCTGCTGGGTACTTGATCTAATTGCTGGGAGTCAGCAAACGCTTGATCTACCATGGTGTGATTGGCCCCAGTATCTACCAGTAGCTTGTGGGTGTTCCCACAGAAACGGAAGGGATAGGACAAGTGTGTTACTTTATTTGAGGAGTGGGCGGCTTGCAACATGGGGTCATCACTATGGACCTGAAAGACGTCCAGAGTTTCAACCTCGTGAAGATTGTAGTTGCGGGAGTTCTTTGCAGGCAAGGGCTGAGAGGATGGGTCAGTTGGGGTTGTAAGGCCTCTTGTTGCTACAACCCCCAGGCTTTTCCCTGGTCCTCAATTAGCGCTAGCTGGAGCTCCCCCCTTGCGGGGGCGTTTAGTTGCACTTTCTTGTTGGTGAGGTTGGCAACAGCCCACCTGACCTTGGCCATTGTTAGATGCAGAATGTGGTTGGGGCGGAGCATTGTTGGTGCAACAGAAACCCATTGAAGCCTGGTTATTGGCCTCTATGATGGCTTTATAGCAGTTGTTGATAGAGGTGCAGCGGCCGGCAGGGACCCACTTGCAGATATGGGGTTTTAACCCATTAACAATAAGGGTGAGCAACATGGCATTCCCATTGGTCACTGCTTTGGGGGCGGCAGCAAGGGCTTGTTGCCACGCGGCAAGATACTTGGGGACGGAACCAGTCTGCTTGATGGCTAATAGGGGAGTCCCCAAGACAATTGGAGAGAAGGTTTCACTATATTGGGACTTGGCGGCATCTTGAAATGTTGCCCAGGTGACGTCAAACTCCTGGCTGGCCCAGTTGGTGAATCACACGGCGGCAGGCCCTGTAAGACAGCCAGATGTGGTGGCGACCCACATGGACTCAGGAACCTGACAGAAAAAAAGGCGCGTTTTGGTGGACTGGAGCCAACTGAAAATGTCAGCTCCTTTGATACCGCCAGTGAAGGACTCTAGTTGGAGGTTGAGCATATGTTGCAACAGATCCAACTGTGGCAGGATGACACTAGCGTCACCTTGCCCGAGGCGGAGCCAATTGTATACACTGGTAAGAACTAGCTGATCTTGATAGATGACATAACCTTCAGGAATGTCCCCCTTGGGGATTGGAAGGAATGTCTCTTGATGTGGAGTAGCCATGCGGCCCGTACTCTGTCCTTTCTTGGGGGGAATTTTGTTTTTAAGATAGGTTGTAAACCTACCTGTGCTACCACTGTTGCAACTGAACCAATGAGAGTTCAGTACTTGGAATTGGGGAAGATAACAGTCCAATAGGAAAGGACAGAATAATAAGAATAAGGTATCATTTATTGTAGGATATTGTGATTAATATACTAAATGGGGAAGCCACAAGGCCACAAGGGGGTGGCATAGTGGGGAGTTCCATGTAGGGTTTAGAGCCGAGGAATAACATGTGCAGGGATCAGCAGGTTGAATTGGCAATGCTCCTAATTAGGATGAAGTACCTGCCATTGAAATTGCCATCAGATTAATTCATAACGTTAGATAGGTCAAGGGGCGACTCATTGAGAGCCCCCTGTGTATTATAAGATATGTTAGCAGGCAAGGCTGGAAACTTGGTTGCAACAAAGGAACAGAAATTCAAAAGGAAATCAACACCAATGAAGAGGAAACTGACCAAATGGAAACAGATGAAAATGAAGCACAAGCAAGAAGCAGAAGCACATCAAGAAATACAGAAACTTTATCAAATAAAAATCAAGAGGAAGCACAAGTTGCAAGAAGAATAAGAAAAATTAAGCCTAAGAAAATTAATGAAGAGCATCCAACACTCATGAAGTTTGCTGATATGGCGCCTGTGGCTGAGGGGGCCACAGGGAAAACAATCAGTAAGTTTTTTTATGTTTAACTTATATTTATTTTAGTCATCACCAGGGATGGGGATGAGGTTGCAGAAGTGGCAACTTTTACGCCGAGTTGGTTTTATGGGGGTTACCAGTCACTGGTAGCCCCTATAAAACAAATAAATAAAAACCAAATAAATAAAATAATTCAACAGAATATGAATACTTTTTTAATAGTGAAGCTCAAGATAGGGATTATCAACCACCTGCAGGGTGCTTGCCATGGATAAGGGAAGCCTATAAACTAGGATCAACAATTAAAATCAAAGAAATGAATGAAATTTGCGGGGATATAAAACTGAACTTCAATGAATACATATATGAAAGCGTTCAAAGGTTCCCCTTCACAAATATCAATGAATACAAAAAAATGAATAAAAACTGACTTTCAAATTGGAAATGAATATTTGAAATCTGCAATTTTTAATGAAATTTTTAAAGCTCTATCAAACAAAGTTGGGAATGCAGCCCTTGTGAATAATTTTAAGCCTTTATTGATATTGTTCGCCAAGGCCTGGGGGGCTGATACAAGTTGGGCGCCCCCCGGAACCCTCTTCAAGTTCAACCAAATGTCCTATATTAATAGGTTAGTAAAAATGTTCAAAAAACTGTACATGTTCTCAGAAAAATATACCTCGCAAAGGATCCACATTGCGGTGTACCTGGGAATCCTGCTCCATTGCATACTGAAAGCCAACATGAAAAAATTAGAGGATGTACCTATATAGATCAACATATGCCATGTAGCCCTAGACTGCCAGAAAACACCACAGGGATACAGGACAGTTGAGCATGTCCTCTATGATTTATTTGCATTGGCAACTCTATACGGGTACTATGTGCCCCCCCCCCCAAAAAAACCTGCTAGTGGATTCCCTCACCTGTTTGCCTTTTATAAGACATTTGGCCACCACCGGGGTGTTGAGCGCCACCCCTCTAGCAATTGGCGCCAGAGTCATCCACCACATACAGAAGAGTATGTGGTCCCAATTAGATGCATTAGCTGAAAATTTAATTTTGGGGTATAATTCCCCGGAATAAACACATTCCCCTTGCAATTTTCATTCCCCCAATAAATCATTTTCCCTTGCAACTTAAATTTTTATTTTATTTTTTTATTTTATTTTTTAGTTTCTTTTTATTTTAAATATTCACTGTTAAAATCTTTAATATTGACATATTTAATATCAAATATTTTGATATTGAATAAATCACAATTTAATAAAATTTTTATATTTTGATTATTTAAACTTAAATATTTAACTTTTAAGATTTATAAGTAATATTTTAACTTTTATTTTAAATTTTAGTATGTAAATTATAATATTAATATATCTAAGTATATTAAAAGACATTAGTTATAGTTGCCAATACATCAAATAAAAAAGAATTAAAAATGTTTTTATTTACTACTTGTTGAGTACGGGTCCATTTATCACAAAGATAAACATGGAGAATTGAATTTATCCGCATCATGTGGCCTGCTCCACTATTGTTCTAAACAAATGATTGTTTACAACTTGAATTACCTTTCCCTTGTAATATGATTTGATAAACATATTCAATATACTTAAACTGCATCCCAAGTACAAATTAGTAAGGAATACTTAAAAATCATTGGTTGCTGTGTCGTGTGGCTTTAGTGGCACTGAAATAACAAGGATCATATGATGACATGCAAGGTCCAATTTTTGGCGTAAAAAAGCCAAAGTACCATCAACAATTAACAATTATTTAAACAAAAAATTATATTTCTATCTTTTTTTAATTTATTCATTTGTTAGCGCAACAGTCAATACAATATTTAGTGCATTATAATAAAAATATATTCTTCATACCTAGTATAGTTAATTTTACTTACCTTTTCTATGTATTCTTATATGTCTATAATACAATCAAACATCAAATTATTATATATAAATAATAATTTTTGAGACCTAATAAAAACAAAATAAATAAAAATAAAAATAAAAACAAAGTAAACCAGAGAGCCCATTTATCTGATTGGCTTGGAGGCCAGGGCTTTAGGGAGGAAGGATTCCGAGTGCTTGTAAAAAGCCGCCACCACATTGGGTGGCATTGCAAATTGGCTGACCTCAAGAATATTGAATAGGTCCTCAGTGTCCTGAGGAAGGCCTTGTTTCACCTTATTCTTGATCCAACCAAACACCTCCTCAATTGAATTCAGGAATGGGGAATATGGCAGGAGGAAGAGAAGTCTCATTGGACAATCAGCAAGGCAGTGGCTGGAGGAGTGGCTATTCTTGTTGATGGGGGGGGGAACTCAGACACAACCAGATCCACTTTGTGGAGCCTGACATTATCAAGCACAACAACGTTGGTTGTGCCGCTATAATTCATCCAAAGGTACTCCTTGACAACTTGGAGAAAATCAAGAAAGGTCCCGCTGTTATGAGAGCCTTTAATCATCTGGTATTGA
The DNA here is from genome assembly GCA_014839935.2 of Entomophthora muscae. NCBI lineage: Eukaryota > Fungi > Entomophthoromycota > Entomophthoromycetes > Entomophthorales > Entomophthoraceae > Entomophthora > Entomophthora muscae. The sequence goes on along the minus strand of QTSX02006750.1, from coordinate 31,071 downwards.
TCTAACCTGTGAGGACCAAGAAGCGCAACCATTGAATAAGTCTGGGAACAGAAAGCTGCATGATGGGCTACGCCGTCCTTGGACCCCTTCTTGACCCACCCATGCCTAGACCTGAGTGAGGAGGAAAACAACAATTTTTCAATGTAGAAGAACTGGACATTCACAGTCTCCTTTAGTGCCAGATATGTCTTGGCATAAATGTGTTAATCCTTGATGGTCTTTTCACTGGTTCTATTGTACAGAGAAACTCTGAGCACCTTCCAAGAGAAGCCCAAATCAACCATTGTTTTATAAACAAGGGTTTTAGAAACAGAAAGCCCAAACTCTGTGGCAAGCATTGATTGGACAGCAAGCGTGTCCAGGTGGCTATCCCTGGCTACCCACTGCTTGATTGTGTCAATGTGCACAGGCTGCAAGAGTTTTGGCTGCCGCTTAGCCTTGGTGGATTTGGCAATTTGCCTGGTATTGCCATACTTGGTGATGATGTTGGCAATGTACCTGGCTGTGACACCAAATCAGGACACAATATCCCAAACTGTCATTCCCTCATTCAAGCAGTTGAGGAGAGATTCACGCTCACTATCTGTCAACTAACACCAGCCCTTGGCAGGTACCACAGCATCCTGGCTAACAGGCTCAACACAGGGGACAGGGACCTTTGTGTAGAAGGTGAGATCATGCTTGGTTGTACTAGCGCCGTCAATAGTGGAATAGATCACAGGCGCAGATGGCTCAACAGTGGCTGCCAATGGCTTGTAGGTGATTTCAAAGACGCAGGGGCAGGAAGTAGCAACTCTTGGGTCAAGAGTGCGGGGCCAGGTGATGACTGGGTACACAGTAGAGGTGTAAGTAACCTCAGTGTTCCTGATGACCTTTGTGTATGAGACTTTGGTTGCAGGCCTTGAGAGTGGCTTCTGTCTTGGATTGAAGCTACTGTTCCTGGCTTGAGATACAGGAGGTGGTTGGCTGTCAATGACACCTTGGGAGGCCTGTGTATTGGCATGACTCCCCTCAAGTTGGGTTCTGGGTCTGTTCTTGGACCCTCTGGGACGCCTTTGTGGACAGGCTGCCCCGCAGGCTGGTGCAGGAGAGGGTTGGGAATGTGATTGACACTCCATAAAAATAAAATAAAAATATATATTTTAGATTAAATATGTATTTATTTGGAGTTATTGGTTTAGTTGTGAGAAGTTGTTTTCTCTTGATATAGCCTTAAATAGTAGCAGAGTTTCTATATCCATGATTTGAAGTGAATAATATTGTATACTTTCCGGGTTTGGATGATTTTAAAGTTTAATAACTTTTTATGTCTAATTATGGTTATTGAGATTGAACTTTTCATTTGATTTTAGTTGTGGTGGAGCTTCTTTATTTGGGTTGGTGTTTCCTAGTGTGCTTACTGTACATTGAATTTGGATTCCAGTTCCCCCAATTAATATCTGTTTTACTAGTGGCATTCAAAAGTGATTTGAAATTTGGTTCTTGGATTTGACAATCCCGCAATTTCAAAAAACATAGTAAACTTAATGAAAATGGTTGATGGATTTGAACGCTTCAAATCTGATTCCAGTTAATTCATTTTGTCCATTGGAAATATGCAGCTCAACTTGAACTTTGCAAAGTGTCTATGAGTTCCCGCATTTTTAAAAATTCAAGTAAATACTCAAAGAATTCAATTTAATTAAAAAAGGCTATCCTGCAAAAGTTATTCAAAATTTGGACCAAAGATTTGACAATCCCACATTTTTACGTTCAGGTTCTGAATTTACAGTATAATTTGACTGTTCATTATTCCCATTGCTGTGGCCATTTGAGCCAGAGAGTTTATGGTTTGAGTTATTGTTGTTATTGATGTTCCCAGGAGGAGGGCGGTTGGAGTGTCCAGCTGGGTGAGAGTCCTTGGGTTGCTCTCCAGTCTGTACTTTATGGAGGGCATTGGATGTTTGCTCTGCTTTATCTGCTCTATAGTACAGGATCTGCAGATTGATTACTTGTTCCAGGTTCACATGTCTTATCACGTGCAATTTGAGTACATGATAGTACATGAGGTGCATAGCTGGAGTGTCAAAGGCCATGTTTGAGGGGTCACATAGGCAGAGCTCCTTGTATGCGTGAGTGAGGTCTTTTACTGTGTCTGTCTGGGTCAGATTCTTCACTTGGTGTATGAGCATGAGGGCAGTGTCATTCATCACAAATCTTACCAATAAGTCCCGCTTAAAGGTGTCCAAATCTTTCACATTGTGATCTTCATGCCACTTGTTACACCATGTGCCAGTGTCGTGTGTGAGTCAGATGAAGATTTCTGCAATCCAGAAGCATTGCAGGCACTCCATTTTTGCCAGTTTACTCTGGACAGATTGAATCCATGCTGTGGTGTTGTTGTTGTTAACTCCAGCAAATGGTTCCAAGGCAGGGCTCTGAAGCCTTTGTGCTACGTGGGCTGGCATGATGCTTTTGTCTGTGATTCAAGGGTCAGTGGTAGGTGCTTGAAAGAACCCTTGTGCAGACAGGGCATTGAAGGTGGAGACTGTTATCACCATGTTCCGGTACAGAACAAACCTGTTGGGTATTTTGGTACCAGGTGTGTACAGTGTGCATTCCATTGGGAGTCCAGACATGATTCTATTGTATATTTGTTGACCACAACAAGTATGGACAACATGCGGAATTTTGAGGGATAAAGTAGGATAGAAAACCTACTTCTGCTACCAATGTTGTAACTGTGCTGTTTTAGCAGAGTTACAAGGGGGAAAATATTTGGAAACTAGATAATTTTTTATTGAGAGATATGTATTATATAGCTAGTGTGAATTGTGGATAACAGAACATGACTATGTTGATCACTTGGTTGGATGGTTAGGGGGTGGCTTGATCCTGTTAATAAGTCAAGCGCTAAATCAAGACATCCACTGTATGAAATCATCATTTTCTCATGTTGCTGTTTCTGGGAATTTGAGTTGACTTCTGCACTTGGCTACGGTTCACTGGGAAGTTGGATTGCGGGTCATGAACCCGCTTCATCGGAACATTGCTGGCAGGCTGAGTCTGCTGTTTTGACATTTCAAATCCTTGAAATGCCTCAGACTGCTCCCCCTTTTATAGCTCCTTTTTTCAGCCCCTGTTTTCTCCCAGAACTCTTGGTTTACAAAGCTTAAACTATCCAGTTTCTTCTTCTCTATAATAAATTAAATCTTTTAACTTACTTCAGCCAATTAACCCCCTGCTTCTTCTGATCAATTCCCTTGTTTTTTAGGCTTAAACCCTTCAGTTTTGTGACAGGAATATCAGGATAGTATGAAGCTGTTTCTAAGTGATGGGGAATTACCACCCAAATCCACATAGAATTAATGATAAACCACCAACGCGGCTTCAGATATTTTTTTGTAAAATTTCCAATTGTAACTCCAGGATTAAGTAGAACAATTAGTCCTAACCAAAGTAGTCCAAGATAAATGACCTGAGAAAGCATCAATGCATCTTCAGCGTAAAATTCTGGGCATTGAGAAGTAGCACAATTTTCAGTTTCCAGAATGGGGGGAGCTCCAAGATCAGCTGGCATGAAATTGACATTGGGCGGCACTGACGACGAAGTTCCAACTGCAGGACCCCATCTTCCAGAAATAATTTGGTTCAGAATCAGATTGTACAGAATATACTGCAACAACCCAATCACAGGATGCATTTTTAAAATGGAAATTAGAATTTGGGATAAATGATTTTTATTGAGTAAATTTAGGAGGATTCAACTTCTTAAAGTTGAAATAGTGAAAATTATTCAATATATATCAGAAAATTTGACTAAGCAATACCACTTGAGTCTTGACCTCCTATTCCTTCCACATTTTCAAGTAAGTATCTGGTCCAGGTTGCAAAGAACCCTTGCGTGACTAGTTTCTGACAACCATGCTGATTAACAAGCTCATATTGGGTGACCCTCATATTACGCTGATTTATCAATGTCAATTTGAAAAGGGGAACCAGTTTCAGCTAACAGACTGGAGCAGCCATAACCCATTTCCAATTGACCGTTTGATTTAAATCTGTTAAATTGGTCAATTTTGATAAAGGTTTTCCAGCTTTTTGAGCCATCTTGCTTGGGCGGATAATACCTGGCATGATGGAACCTACTGTGACAAGTTAAGGTACTGAAAACCTTGATCAAACAAGCTTTGACCTGCAGCCAATCATTTGCCTGGATTGAGCTTTTTTGCCAAAATGTTTACCCAAATGACCTGCTCTTGACCCTAGTTTGAACCTGGTGTTTTCTTGCTCTGGATAAACACTTGCTCCGTGTTTCAAACGGTTTTGCCATGATTCCTGTCATATTTCTCCGGACAAACTTGAGCGCTTCCACCTAAGTTTTACTTAAGGGATTTTTGAGCCCTAATTTCTTCAATGTTTCTTCCCATTTCTCCATGTTTTCTTCCACTTTCCAACAGTTCAAAATAACCTGCCACTTATCTCTTGCTCTTCTTAATGATTTCAGCAAAGCTCCAGCCTTTTCCCTTAGAGTTTCTCCAAGTTTTCATCTGCTCTGGCTCTTTCTCATTCAATCAATCTCTTATGAATTCACAGTGTATTTTCTATAAAATTTTTCTTCCTTTCTTCCTTATTTTTTACATTATTTATCTTAATCTTTTATCATTTCTTTTTAGCAGTTTTCCCTTAATTTTTTATCTGCTTATTTCTTTTCATCAAACTTATTTTCAACTGTCCAATTTCATTATTCCTTCTTTTCCTCTGCTTCTGCCAGTCCTTCTAAGTCATCTTTCATTTCTTCTGCTAGTCCTTCTTTTTGGCCTTCCAGTCCTTCAGCCATGATCTTCCTGTCCTACTCCAGGATCTTCCTGCCCTTCAGATAGTCCTGCTTCATCTGCACTATGAACCACCAAGGTTTCATTCTTCACTGTGAACCACCAAGGTTCCATTCTTCACTGCAGTCCATGTTACTAACACAACAGACTCAGACAATAAGTCTTCTCAAGTGAGTTAGTGTATGACTGGGGCCCCATAAGTGACCAACACTATAGGCCATCAACCACAGACAATCCTCATGTCTGTGCTGTTGTTTTTAATCTCCTGGGTGGTTAGTCCTGAGCTTTCAGTTGCAAAGTAACCAAATTTACTTTCCAGAGACCTGTTAATTATCAGGTTCTGCAGCTGCTTACCCAAGCAGCTACCCTGATAACGTCTCTAGGCATATACATGCCCCTATGTCAGTGTTGTGTTCTGAGGCGCGGCACAGACACACAACGGGAAATCCTAACCTTAGGATTGGATTTGTACTAAGACTTCGTTAGATGACAGGGAAGGAAATTGAGTTTACCTTGCGGCCCTGGATGAATAATCTCTGCTAGGCGTGGCTAGAGAGAGGCGCGGAAGTACAGAAGACACAAAGACAAAAATGTGAATAGAACTTAATTTTATTGGTAAAATAGGAAATGGATTATTTAGTGGTTAGGAATACCACAAAACACTACCAGGACGGTAGGATCACTTGCCACAAGCATGAGCGGGGCAAGTGAGTTGCACAGAGTCAGGAAACCAAACAATCATATTTCCTGATGCAGAAGCCAGTTCATTTTGAGAGTCAAAAGCAAAAGCGAGAGATTTGTCTTTGAAATGGCCCACCAAAGGCAAAATTGAAACATGGTGAATGCTGTTATTCACGACAGTCAGCTTCAAGACCTCCCCAAAGCCTCCAGGAAGACACAGACAAGGAAACCTTACCAAACCACTTGGTAAAATTTCCCACTTGCAGACCTCCTGCAAGTGGCCAAAGGATCTTAAGAGCTGCCTCAGCTCATCCTTTCCCTAGTAGCCCATTGTTACCTACTAGACCATATCACACTGCTTCCTAGTAGCCACACATTACCTACTAGGTTGAAGAGACATCCTTCCCCAGTAGCCATCAGTTGCCTAATGGTTTGGGACTTGATCCTCCCCAGTAGCCTATGTTACCTACTAGTTTCAGACACCATTCAGCCCTGGTAGCCCTTAGTTACCTACCAGGCTGGTACATTCACCACCTCTAGTAGTCCCCTGTCACCTACTAGACATTTACCTGTCCTAAAGCCACTATACTTCTCCAACTTTAAGCATAGTGTCTTTATTGTGGCCAAATCAGCCCTGGTCTGCACAACTGCTTCCATGTGGACCGTCACAGTACCCCATGCTAATCAAATACAAACCAGGCAAGGAAATGCTTACCGCAGACGCCCTGGCAAGGCTATACGGTAAACATCTCCTATGCACCGATGGTGACCCTGATTGGTCCCTGTTACTCATGGGGAATATCCAAGAGGGGTTCCCACCTGGTACACCCATGGGCATCCAAGAGAAAGTCCTCAAGAGCAAACATCTGTTCAAAAACGTATAGGGTACTCTACACTGCATACTATCAAGTGGTGATACTATACCCTATGCCCCGTCAACGCAAAAGATTGACACAATCCTTTGATACCACAGGGATCTGGGAGGCACCTGTAGCAGTAGCTTGCACAAATACCTCAAGGCACACTAATGGTGGCCCAACCTTCTGGACGGCATCAAGGAGGTGTTAGGCTAATATGAAGTCTGTGAAAAGTACACCTGCTCCAAGGCACCCCCAAGTCAGTAATACCAGTGGCAGTCACACAGCCGTTCAAGGTGTGATCACTGGACATTGTAAGGCCCATTACCAGAGACAGCAAAGGCAAAGAGTACATCATCACAGCCATCAACTATGCAACTAGATGGCCCGTGGCACAAGCACAAAGGAGCATAAAGGAAACAATGTGAGACAATTTATCAGCAAAGAGATTGTAGCTAAGTTTGGCAAACCTGAACTCCTGATCACGGATGGAGGGGCAGGACTCAACTTGGTTGATACCAACACCTACCCTGCTAAAGATGGAGCAAGGCATACTTTTGCCAGCCCCTATCACCCATAAGCTGGCGGAAGAGTGGAAATGTTGAATGGTGTTCATGTAGAAATACTTGGTGAACTATCTGCCAACAACCCATTATCTGGGCCAACATGCTCCCTACAGAGTTAATGGTATTTCAAACACATGCCAACCACAATGCAGGCAAAAGCCTGTATGGACTTGTCTATGGGCATAAGCTCGCCATTGTTAGCACTACCTCGGGACCATGTTTACCCTTACCTAAAAAGATACCAAATCACAATGGCCTCAACATGTGCCATGCTAGAAAAGGCCAAGAAGCTAAAGAGAAAAAAAAGAGTAGAGAGTGTCAAAACCGCAGGCTCAACCCACCAGCAAGGTTCCAACCAAGTGGGTTTGTGACCCGCAATCCAATTATCCGGTCACTCAAAGCCAGACTAGGAAGTCAACTTAAATTACCAAATCCAACAACATGAACATATGATGATCCTTTATTGTGGATACCTTGTTTTGGTGTTTGACTCATTATCAGGATCAAGCCACCCCCTTCTCCCATCCAGCCGTGTGATCACCAATCATGTTCCTGTTATCCTTGATTCACATGAACTATATAATCACTATCTCACAATAAAGATTATTATCTATCTTCTAAATATTTTTCCCTGTGCAACTCTGCTAAAACAGCACAGTTACAACAAGAGAGACAATACCAGTCTAACAGGAGTGATTCCAAGTCAGAGACAAGATCTGGGTTGCCAACCATGATCAGCATAAGTTGGAACCTGGGGTGAGAGGACCTGGGGTTACCATGGAAGTTGAACCTGGGAATACCTACCCTGTCAGAGGAATTGGTGCCCGCACTAGTTTGGAATGTGTGCGCTGCAATCAACTTTGCCTGTGCAGAGCAAGAAACTGCACACTGCAATTCCTGACTACCTGCCCCTGATGCAAGGCTGGATCAGTACAAGCTTGAATCCCTGGCACTCTCAAGAAATTTATAAGGCTCTGCCTCCCAGCACCCCAGGGGGATATGTTGCAACATCTATGGTTACTCCCTCTCAGTAAGGCAGTCCCCTGAGTGATTCCCAATTAATTATTAAGTTGGTGACACTTTTATCAGATGCCCATCTTATATAGGGATCAAACATTTCAATCCTAAATGGGATGTTACCTGGATAAGCCCCATGACTACCATGACGTACATGGACAGTATGTGGCTTCTCATGATACTATATAACCCTCCATATCCATGAAGTATCATTCTCTCTGCAATTTCCCCATTCATCTTGCTTTATATACTTCCAAGAAGTATATACTCAACAATAGGAAGTTATCCAGATAAGTATAATCTTTTCACAATGGATCTCTGATCAAGTTTGATACAACTATAATTCCCTAGATGTGTACTTTTTTAGCTTTACAGAAGCATAAAACCAAAAAAATTAAGGGGGAACATCCAATCCCTCCAACCTTCCATCTCGATATCCCCCTTTACCAAGATGATAGCTCAGTCACAAGACAATCGGCCAGCCTATCATCTCACCCATACTTGATCCTTGGACATTAGTAGGATCAAGATACAGTAACTTTACCATAAAAAGTCAAGTCTATATCTCAATAAAAACATTGTTTTCTACTTGCTTCCCCACTTTAGTTCCCTTGCTGCCACTAGCTGCGCTGCATCTGAAATCTAGAGTGAAGCGCTGGATTAGGTACTTCCTGATCCCGTTGATTCTAGGAACAAAGTTGCAAGACTATGGTATCGTTTTTTTCAATTTTAAAATAGAGTTTATAGTTCGAGATTATAAAGATAGGGTCATGGTTCTGGAATCGTGTTCCTAGAAGCAACGGTGTAGGAAATAAGGTGAGTACTCTAGAATCGGGCTGGCATCGTAACCAAAGGTCTAGACTGAACCGAATCCCTTATAATTTACACTTGGTACCCACAAAAACTAAGGATACTTGTCGCTATGGATAATAAACTGATTTAATGCCTGATGGTTTATTTTAAGCTATGGATCGGGTCTATATTTAGATAGAGTTTTGAGAGATAGATATTGGTTTTAATCAACTTAATAGTCATGTGCCACCTATTTATATCTCGGATGTTATTTTTATTCTTGGATATAAAGTTCTATTTATCATAAAGTTTTAATCGAATTTAAAAGGCTTGCCCAAGTAAGCTTTGTTGAGAATAGGGATGCGCTGGCTCAGCCCTGGCTAGCTTCCGGCTCTCGGCCGCTACAGTTATAAACGGAAACATCTTATATTTAAATAGTTTAAATGAGTCTTTGATAGGAGTGACTCAGCTAGAAACTGGTTGCGGCTGCCCAAGGCTTGGCCGAAGCAGCCCTAGTTGAGAATGAGCAGATAATAAGTCATCCCGCTTAAAAATCCAGTAAAATAGATTGAATTGTTATGTCAAATCCGACTTATATCTGTCCTTGACGGGGATTCACTAGTTAATCATAACTGGGAACGGGCAGCATTTAAAAATGCTTGCAGATGGCTGTGATTGTAGCATAGATGGGTATGCCTATGAAAATATGCTGGATAATGAAAAGTTAGATGCTTCAGAGTTTCAAGAACCTCATGGGATAGATAAAAATAATTTTAGCTTTACCCATCTGTACCAAAAGGTTGGGGCTGGAGGAGCACTTAAACTTAAGCGATGTCATTTCACTGATAAATCACATACTGGTGGCAGGCTCCTTCATCAGGCAAACTCATTTTTTATCGTGCAATACAAGTGTTTGATAGGTTGGTTGGGTTATAAAATAAATTTCCTTTTAAAGTTTCTTGGGAGTGGGCCTTGACATCCTCTGGTTGATTAGCACCAAGTTCCATTTTTAGGGAACTGGTGGTTAATTTTAAAGCTATATATGGTTGTAATCTAAATATAATGGCTTTCTTAACTTGCTTATGTGATAATCATAATGAGCACTCTATTTATCCCATGCTGGATATAGTGCCAAGTTGACATGGGTTTAGCTTCCCGAGGCCTTTCAAGCCAATCATGAAATCAATTCTGATTTAAGCATTTAAATCTTTGGCTACCTATAAATTAATTCTTATCTAAGCATTTAAATATTTGGCTGCCTATAAATTAATTCTTATTTAAGCATTTAAATATTTGGCTACCTATAAATTAAAAGGCCATGTTCGAAAATAGTTTGGGTTTTGTCAGCATCAATGGTAGATTTAACTTACACCGCCATTGGCCAGGCCAGCCCTTGTCAATACATATTTTTATCGTTTAACTTGGCAGCAGGCTGGTCCAGCCACCAGACTTAAGACGTGACTGGATGCGAGTCAGCCGGCCAGTTTGAAACTGGAACGGTAGCTGAACCTTGACTCGAGTCATGGACTTGAGTCATGGGATGGCTGACTTGTCATGTCGTTTGGCGACCTCTGGCACTTGGGATGTCTGACTCGATTGCGGCACCTGAATATTATCACCTGGTCATAAGTTCCAAACCAGAGTGATATTCTTTAGTTTGGTGTGAACTTCCAGAAGTTCAAGGCTCGTGCAGCTGGATTGTTTTATTCGAATCTTGGGCTGCACAAGGTTGGGAACAAGGTTGGGAATGGTTCCCAGATTGTTGGGTACACAAAATTCCTGGCGTTGATTCATTTGATTAGCGGTGGAGCAGGAAAGCTCTAAAAAAAGCTTGAAGAGGAGCTGTGTTCTGGCCTTGTGGATTTGGGCCAATGATAACGTGAATCGATACATCTGCATGAGTCGAGCACTGCCAGGGATACACCGGGAATAACTTTGATAAGTAGTCGAATGAATTCTGGGCACTGGGCAGGAGGTTATCGATGAGAGCAGGTGGCTGCTATGATTGGCCCATCCGAAAGAAAAGTCAAGAGATGATTGGTATGATAAGGGATGCACTTTTCCGAACTTTCCATGCCATACTGCCTAACAATCAACATGCAGTTTGATGCGGCGCAAGGGCTTGACCAATGGGGAAGAGTTGCGCCGATGGACGAATCAGAAGGGGAGGATACAATATATCGGATAATTTGAAAATAGGTATAAAGAGGCAGAGGTTGTTTCTGAAAAAGTATCAAAATCAAAATGTCTTCCAGTGATAGCAAAGTATCTAAATTCGTTCAATATCGCGATGCATGCGACGAGGAGCTGTCACACTACCCTTTCCTTGCACGTGCCGAGGCGTTGACTGGTGTCAACAAGGTCTACCTTGTCGGCTCTGTGGTCTCTGTGTTCGCGCTCATGGTCTTCCTGAACTATGCAGGCAGTCTGTTGACAAACCTCCTCGGCTGGATCTACCCAGGTAAGAACCATCTTGATGTAAACCTAACGGCTTTAGCTTATGCCTCTTTCAAGGCCATTGAGACTGCTGACAAGGCTGACGACACCCAGTGGCTCACCTACTGGTAAGGCATTGGTGTTATTTGAACTGACAAGTAGGTGTGTATTCGGATTCCTTCATCTTCTGGAGCATGCCAGTGACTATCTCCTGCACTGGATGCCCTTCTACTTCCTTGCGAAGTCCATCTTCCTCGTCTGGCTTTTCCACAGCTACTTCAGAGTAAGAATATTCCATTGTACTTTACTAACCAACCAGGGAGCTGAAATCATCTACACAAAGTTCCTCAAGAACGCCCTCACCCAGGCCACCCCCTTTATTGATAGCTATGTCGGCCGTGCTAAGGAAGCTATAGTTATTGTTAGCGATGAAATCAAGAAAGATTAAATAAACCCTAGACGAATGTATCCTTACATTAGATTTAAACTAAAATTTTAAACTAAATTTTTAAACCTGCTTTAGGACATGCCTTAGTAACTTTTCCATAAACACATCATAACTAATAAAAAGCCCTATTATCTCCAAGCGAGACTTCTCAGTTTTCTGCGCAACCTTCAAACAATACTCTCTACTGTACCCACGACCAATCATTTGGAACTACATTGTTACAGGCCAATCAAAAGTCATGCTGTCACCCAGTTTATCATCCAAATGGGTTTGTAAGGAGTAGGGGCAGGCATCAAAATTGTCACAATTTGCACTGTGGTCAAGCATACTCTTATCTGGCTCTGTGCTGTGACAGAACATAGCCATGCAATCTAATGCTAGCCATTTTTTTAGCTGGTATATATTTCTATACCCAAACAAAAAACTATTTAACTACAATCAATTAAAATACCCCACAGTTCAAAATCACTATGGTAAGGTACTGTCAGATAAATTGATTGAATAGATCAGGAGTCAAAAAAAGAACTCTGAACTGAATCTGCTCCAACTATACCTGTGCCTTGCACAGGATGATATTGTATATACATCATCTTTGAACCTCATTTTAACTTAACATCCTGCTCCTCACAAGAGTGAAGCCATCTGCTTCATCCTCAAAACCACCTTCCCTTTAAGGGTTACAGCCTACACAGCAAGTGGGGCACAAACGCCAATCTTCTCCAGAAGCTGCAGCACAGATCCCCATGAGTTGCTGTGGGATTTAATCCAAAGCCTCCCAAAAACCAGGGCTGTAGATTTTCCAGCACACAGTTGCTGTGGCCATCTCATCCCCAATTAATATGGATCTTCTATCCCAATCCAACCAGTTAGATTGAAATCCAATCACTCATCAATACCATGGCCTGGGTCAGGGTCAGGGGTTCCTCTAGATGTGTGAACCAGATACACCTGGAAGGCTCAGCACATGGCTGCAGCTGCTCAAGGTCTCATAGCACCCATATAAGGCTTTACTTGGTCAACAAGGCACAATAAGGTCATATAGGCAACCCCTAGCTTACTGTAGTCATGGTGCAGACTAGCAATGTGAAGGAGATATCCTTTAAAAGTAGGGGTCATTTGTCAGGATTCATATTTTTTTATAGCTGCTATTCTGTTCCTATACTTATTTGCCTTCATTGGCTTGTAAGTCTTCTCAGGATTGTCCCTATCACTTTATTCATGATCCCCTTCTTTTCTCCTTCATTTTCCATTTTTGGGGTTTACATTAGGCTTTGTTAAAGCCTAGTTATGATCTAAATACTGGTTAGTATTATTTTTGAACATCCCTTACTTCTGCTACCGGTTTTGAACCCTGGACCTATACGCTGAAGTTAGAAAGTTGGCTCCAAAACACTTACCTTTCACTATACACTCAATCACGTCCTCTCAAAGTTTCAGACTTGGTTTTTCCTTTGCTTTTTGCTCGCTTTTACATCCCAAGCATCACCGTAACTGCTACTTCTCCTCCCGGTCACCCTTTAACTGAGGCTAGCTTACTTAAGTTAGACTGGCAACACCTGATATTTTTACCTTTATTTTTCATGCATGTCTTCTAACCAGTTTCAGTTAAAACTCTTTACACCATTCCTTGCACTTCACAAAACATAGCACAATAAAAAGACTTGGTTTCCAGTCTCAACAATAAGTTGAGATTGTTTGACTTGCACCCCAAAAAGGTACTTGTTAGGTTTTGTGGCTTGTGTTCTTCTTCAATTTTTAGTCTTAGTTTAAATCTTAGTCCATGATTCCTTTTGACTTTATCCTTCACCAGTTAGGCAGCTTCTATAGTAACACACACAATTTAATTATTGATAGCTTTAATCCCCTGGCTAGTGCAGACCATTTCCCAGACTTGGAGATTGACTTTTTAACCAAATCATCTGTTATTAAGGCTGGCCTCAACTTTATCTTCTTAGGGTTAATAAGTCGCCTTAGTCCCTATTTTACCTCGTATAAGCTCTTAGGAGTCTTAGTTCAGTTGCTATTGCAAACTTTGCCCACCTTTTTGTATTTGACCAATATAAACATCACTGGGTTAAAGGCTTTAGTTTACAATCATCTTCCCCAGACCATGAGACCTTACACCATTATACTCTTTGATCTGATAAGAGGATGGGTATTCCTGATGAGTGAAGATGATAAAGAATCCCTGGTTCCCTGGTCAAGATTGAAGGATAGGTTTCATAAAGGGGAGTGGAGGCTGGAAGAGAGGATGTATCTCTTGGTCTAACTCCCTAGCTTGGGGTCCCGGGGGATCCCCAGGGTTAGGGGATCCAAAGGCTACAGGTTCAGCTTGCCAAGCATTCAACTGGGCCGGTCAACCATCTCTGCTTGGCTGCACAGCAAGATAAAGGAGGTACACTATCAATCCTCTCCCAAAAAGGTATAGTGCTTGAGCTGAATAAGCTTACCTAGATTTGATCCATGCTAGCAAGGATAAAAGCCCAGCTTCCAATTGTGAGAACTGGGGAGCATGTTATGGGGAAATAAAATCTTGCTCTCAACCATGGATAGATCCATGATTTCAGCAGCGACTAAAGGGTTGTTGCCAATGATCCCTGGGAGGCCAAAGGGGGAGGGATTAGCGGAGCACTAAAAGCAACAGGGAACCCCAAATGTTCAAACTTCACTGGCAAATCTCAAACTTTATCAGAGCAGAGAACATTGGAGCAAGGTCTTTTACAGCTGTTGGGTCCATTTAAAGGAAGGGGATGAAGCTTGGGTGGGAGTTGGATGCCAAACCTAATTGACCAATGCTATGAGGGAATACAAATGCCTTCCTTGAGAGAGAAGGATATGGACAGATTCAAATGGATAAAATCAAAGTGAAAACTGACTCAACTGAAATCAAGGGGCCTGTGTCAGGGATCCAGTCTTGGGCTCAGGACCGTCATTTTCAGGGGTAACTTGGGCCAGGTTTTTTGCGGGCAATGTCCACCACAAGAGAGGTGCTAACTTTAAAAGGTATGAGGCAGATTTCCCCACCCAAGACCACGGGCCGGCAGCCAGGATTATAGTGTCAATCACCCCGGTGAGGGTGATGTACACAATCCTAAACAGCTTGCCAGTATGGTTGGTAGGGAGGTCGGGTGCGGAAGCAGGCATGGGTTTTGGTGTCACGGGTGGCTCCATGGACAGGTTGTAAGCAGGGAGATAATTGAATTTTCCACTGAACAACTTGGGTGTTGAAAATATCCATGGGCCTTGTCGGTTGTATCTAATAGCAGATTGTATGCAGGCCAGAGGATTGAGTTCAAGTATCTTTTCCGGGGTTTATACCTTGTATTCAGACTTCAGAGGGTAGTCGGTAAAATGGACGGGTCCAAAGGGTACACCAGGAGGACAGAAAACAGCGGGCAGAGGGGCAGGCGGGCCAGAAGATCTCAAACTGAATTGGTAGACAGCAAATACAAAATAAGGCAATAGCTGTAAGAGCCAAATTAACATAACCTTTATTCAAAAATGGCAATAAGTTTGGAGCGCAGAATCTATAGGCATATATAGCATCCTGCCTCCAAACTTAGTATTTTCCATGGGGGTTCATCAGGGCATTGGGAAGGCCAGGGCCGGGGGAACTGGGTGATTTGGTCCAAGGGCGGCAAAATGGCACCCGGCCCAGGAGTTCTTTCATTGGTCAAGAATCTCGATTTGGCTGCTTGATTGTCTTGCTCTGGCGTCAAGGTCATGGGACTGGGCCGCAGGCCCGTGCCTCCTTTCTGGGTTTGCTCTTGATTGGTTGCTGGTGTAGACTTCAAGTTTATGAAGCTAATAGTTGCCAAATCAGTGCCTCCATTAGTCGCTGTGGTTAATCCTCCATTTGGTGTGATGATTTCTTTGGTTTGTCTCTTTTTACCGCATGGGTCAATACGCTCAGTATCAGCTTGTGGGGGCTCAATCCCAAAAAACGCAGATGGGCGGTCCTGCGGTCCACGGGCCCGGCGGCCCAAAGGGATCCAGGTTCAGGGTTCAATCCCTGCTCCCAGGCCCGGGTTTCTAGGGAGGAAGAATTGTCAATCCTGACATCATCCCATTCTTTCCCCAAGGGCCCTCCCTTCCAATTCTTCTTGTTCAGGTAGAGTTGGACGGCTTCTTGGGCATTAGTCAGGTTGTTCAGCGGCTCTCAAGTACTTTCTTCTAGTGGGTATCCTTTCCACTTGACGTAATACTGGGGGTTTTGGTAGTGAGTTCAGTTGCTGTGTATGTATTCAACTTCATATTCCTCAGCGCGGCCTGTTTGGATGGGCAGGGGGCTGTCTTAATCCGTTGGTGGGGGAGTGAGTTCCCGTCTTTTTTGAACAACAAGGAGCAATGGAACACATCATGAATCTTCCAGGAGGGGGTAGGTCTAGCTTAAAGGCAACCTCACCAACTAGTTTGGTGATTTTGTGAGGCTGCTTCTTCTGTGAGCTAATTTCCTGCAGGGTACATGTAGGGGCACGTTCCGGAGTCTAGGTATAATTTGTCTCAAACTTGTAAGGGTTTGCCTGGGATTTTTTTGCGGTCATCAAAAGCTTTGTATGTCTGCACTGCGTGGTTCAGGTTGGTCAAGCATGTTTTTTGTATGTCGTGAATCTGTTTGATCCAGGAGCGCCCAGTGGTGTTTGATTCCTTTTTGCCAATCTGGGGGTCCCAGGTGGGGTCAAACCCATAGTTGGCTTTGAATGGGGACATGCCTGTGGAGGCGTGGTCCTTACTGTTGTAGGAAAACTGGGTGGCAACAGCGCCCATGTCAACACTAAAAATGTTGACAGTGGCCATGTTGACACTTTTAATGTCGGCACTATAGTAAAGTGACGACCTGGTTTTACTTAATGTTGTTTCCTGGATGTCAACACTTTTTTAATTAACGGCACAATTTACTCTGAATATTTTTAATATAAAAAAATATTTTAAAATAATTTATTATACTAAAATGACCCCAGAAAGTTAAAAAATGCAATAAAAAATACCATAAGTAATAAGAATAAGGAGATATAAGCAACTATTTTTCAGTTAACTATGTAAATTACACTCTTTATTATAAAATTATGTTTTATTCCCATAAAAATTAAAATTCCAATGAACCAAAAATAAAGATATTTTATATATCATAATAACCACAAAATATAAGAAAATTCTAATTTTAATTTATTATACTTCATATAAGCATAACTGAAATTATCTCATACCTTAAAGATAAATTAACAAGATATAAGATATTTCTTACAAAACCACATTGAAACTGTATCTGAAACTTACCATTTATACCTAAAAAGATTATTAATATCCAAAAAATTAAAAAAATTAAAAGTAAAAAATATATAGGCAAAGCAAAGCAAGGGTTAATTGGCTAATTAAAGCCACCAGCAAGAGCAGTTGCAACGTCCTCAAGGTACTTCTTGATCTCCGCCACCTTGTAATTTTTCTTTACTACCTTCTGCGCGTCCTCCTGGTAGTCCTGGTCCTTAGACTTCCTCTTCTTGGGGGCCACCTGGTTGGCCAGGTTGCAGAACTTGGAGACAGTCAGGGCCTGCTCCTCCTGCAGCTTCTGGAAGAACTTGTTGAACTTGGGGTTAGTCCCAAACTTGGTCTTCAAGTGCTTGTGCCAAACCTCAAGGCTAGAGGTGGTCTTCATCTCCCCCTTGAGGCAGGCGCCTTGACAGTTCCAAGGGGCAGTGGCCCCGCTCTTACCTCTCCAGGCAGTCACCTTCTTGCCCACCCATTGTCGCTCAAAGTACTCCAGGTAGCCTTCAAAGATGGTGGAGTGCTTCTTGATATAAGCATCCTCCTGGAGGGCCTCAAAGCCAAGCCCAGTATGCTCTGGGCGCACAAAAGCCAAGGCAGCAAACTGGGTCAGGGCAAAGTGGCACTTACCCTTACCATCATTGAGATACTTGTCAAAAAGGTCCTTCTCGCTCTTTAGATTCTTGACAAGGGCCTGCCAAAAATGGAAGAAGCAGCCCTGGACTTCTCCATTGAAGGTGGCCTGGAAGGCTCTGAACTGAGCCTGCTCAAAGTCCATTATTATAACCTTTGGCCCAAGTGAGCGCGCATGAGCTAGCTGCTCAGCGGCTAAGGTTGCCTCATCCTTCTCAGAGGAGGAGGGATTTGCCCTTGTGGTGTGGGTGGGAGGGGGGAGCTGGTTGACAGGAAGGGAGCTCAAAGCATCCCGGACAATCTTGAAGGCTCTAGCATAGACCTCTGTCTTGGCACCAGGAAGGAGAAAGAACACAAGAGGGATGACCTGGTCATTGAACTGCCCATGCAGGACCCAAAGCTGCTTGAAGAGAGGGGGGCAAGTAGCAAATGTGCTGTTGCACAGCCAGGTGGTAGCAGTGTTCAGCTGCTCCAGGTTTTGGGTTGTGGCGTAGGCTACAATCCTATCCTCCACTCCCTGCCCATTTTCATGGAGCAGGAACATCTCACCATCCTCTGTCTTCTTGAGGGCATCAGTGAGGACCAGGTCCTTGATGTTGGTGGCACTCTTGACCAGGGGGTTTGAGGCTTGACGCCTATCACTCACGAACTTGACCAACTGATTGTGAGTTGGAACCCTCTTGAGGTTGATAGGGGTCAGGTACTTGCAAGCAAGCACAGCCAGCTGGGTGGCAGAAAGGTCTTTGGAAGTGGGCATAATCTGCACCAGATACCACTTCAGGAGGCGGGAGATGGTAGTGTTGGGCATGATGCAGGTATGCTCGCCCTTTATGGTTTGGACCAGGTCCCAGCGCTCAGTGTTGAGCCGCACTGGACAGGAGCAGTCCTCACAGGTGTAATGGCGGCTCTTAAAGCCCCAGTTGGCATTGTTGCATGAGAAGATGTATCCATTGGCCACCATGGCCGGCCCACCTTTAACACTCATGATGAGTAAAAACTTGGGTAGGGTGGAAGGAACCTTGAACTTGCCATCAACATTGCAGATGTTGTGGGCCACAAGAGGGTCCCAAGGGCCAGCAGAAGCATGGCAGAAGCCAGGGAAGTAATTGGGGCAGGGCTTCAAATCATCCCCAGATGAGCTTGAAGGAGGAGAGTTTGGCGGGGGTGGGGAAGCAGAAGGAGGCTTGTTGTGGTGCTTCTCATGTGCAGGAGACTTATCCTTGGGTGGGGACTTTTGGGCTGAGCGCTTCTTTTTAGTTGGCTCCTTGTCAGAAGCCGAGTTGTAAAAACTGTGCTCTGTAAGAGAGCCATCAGTTTCCTCTCCGCCAGTGGAATGAGCAGGGCTCTTCTCAGGAGAGGGCTCAGGGGAGGGCTTGGGGGTGGCCTTCTTTGACAAGACAGGCTTCTTCTTGGTGGCTTTGATGGGCTTGGAGGGACGCTTGGTACCCTTTGGCTGCTTAGAGGTGTTCTTTTCCTAAAATAATAAGTAAAATGGTTTAAAATAAAGCAAAGTATGTAAAAAACAAACAAAACAACTTAAAAAGCATAATATATAAAAGTAAATCTTAGATGGTTTTTCTTGGCAGTTAAATGTTAAAAATTATTTGTATAGTTTTTATTTTATTAAAATTATAAATAAAAAGATAAAAGTTGATAGAAATATGTAAAAGTATTATATTTAGATATAGATTTTATTATAAAAATTAAAAAATATGAAAGAGCAAAGTCAAAAATACAACATATCAAAAAATGAGAAGTTTTTATCATATAAAACATAAAGTTTTATATGTGAGAAGTGAAAAGCGTCGACATTATGATTGACAATTAGTAAAAAAAGCTGAATTCTCACTGTCAATTACAAAAATTGTAGACATTATTTTTGACGACATTCTCACTGTCAACATTATTTTGAAAATTTACTATGAAAAACATAGTACGCTTAATTAAATTTACGCGGGCTAGCAAAAATTAACTGTTTTCTGTGTATTTTTGTTCACATATAAAAATAAAAAAACATATAAAAATAATCTAAAAAAGTATCAAGGTTCTTTATTTCTTTATTAAAAATTATATTTGGGTAGTGGGAATATGATATTTTACCATTGCACTTAAGTAAAGTTGTTAATAAGTTGTTGGTAGATACTGTAAATTCAGAACCTGAACATAAAAATGCGGGATTGTCGAATCCTTGGTCCAAATTTCAAATCACTTTTGCGGGATAGCCTTTTTTAATTAAATTGATTTTTTTGAGTATTTATTTGAATTTTTAAAAATGCGGGAACTCATAGACACTTTGAAAAGGTAAGTTGAACTGCATATTTCCAATGGATGAAATGAATTAACTGGAATCAGATTTGAAGCGTTCAAATCCATCAACCATTTCCATTAAGTTTACTATGTTTTTTGGAATTGCAGGATTGTCAAATCCAAGAACCAAATTTCAAATTGCTTTTGAATGCCACTAGTAAACTCAAATAATAATTGCGGGAACTGGAATCCAAATTGAATGTACAGTAAGTAACTAGGACAAATCAACCCAAATCAAGAAGCTCCACTCTGGATAAAATCAAATGAAAAATCTAATCTAAACACCCATGTTTAGACATGAAATTAAGTGAAATGAAAAATTATCTAAACTGGAAATGATGCAATATTCTGCACTTTAAATCACTAAAATAGCAACCATAAAACCATATAATCATTTATGAGCTACTCTCCTGATGATGCAGAAATTTTTTAAAAGTTTTTTGGCCCCCGGCGTATCCAGGGGCCAACAAAACTTCTTTTCAAGGAAGAAGGAGAGGGGGGAAAGATAAACCATTAGTTTACTAACTATGTATTCATGTATTGCTACTAAGAATACTTGATTACAGTAGATTTCAGAAGACACTAATAATAAAGTAGAATTATATATTACAATCAATCTTATCATGTTGTCTTTCCTTTGGTGTGTTGATAATGTGTTTGCAATTAATTGGACAGCTTCACCTCCAGTTGCCTTGGCGATAGGAAATCAAGCTGTCCAATTAATTGCAAACACATTATCAACACATCAAAGGAAAGACAACATGATAAGATATATTGTAATATATAATTCTACTTTATTATTAGTGTCTTCTGAAATCTACTGTAATCAAGCATCTAAATTTTAGCTGTCCTAAAATGGAATAGGGTGATTTTTGAGAATGCCTATGATTCCTAAAAGAATTAGCACAAATCCACCCTATATCCTTTAGCATCCTTTTTGAGACACCAATAAATTATATTCATTTCAAATTCCTTGCAATTATGATTTGAAATTTGGTTCTTGGATTTGACAATCCCACAATTTCAGATTTGTTAATTTTCACATGATGTCCATGATTTGATTGAAATACAAGAAATCTCAAATTGTACATTAGAATCCCGCATTTCTGATTCATGTATCCCGCATTTGTTTGCTGAGTTTTGTCTTTTGTTAGTTGAGTTATCTGCTCAAGAGATTCAAAATTTGCCAATTTAAATAAACAAAAAAAATCAAAATAAATGGTTGATTTTATTAAATATTTTATTTTTCACTCAGCTGAGTTGCCCACAAAAGTGATTCAAAATTTGGACCAAGGATTTGACAATCCCGCATTTTTACGTTCAGGTTCTGAATTTACAGTATTGAAAAGGGTAAAGTGTCAACAACGTCACTTACGACATTCTTTATATGAGGTGGCATATTAATCTAGGCTTAATTGCGCCACTCTAATTTGCTTAACTCCACCCTGGGGGTGATCACAAGCAAATAAACAACATTTATGAGTGTCGGCATTATTTTTAATAATAAATTCTATAGTAACTTACATAGTAAGTCACGCTTAAATTATTGGATCACCGTTAGCATCCAATCCACTTAATATATTAAAGCTAGAATAAGTGCCGCATAAATATATATAACATGAACATTCCAACAATCAAATATATGCACACTGTGTTTTTCAATATAATAGTTCAATAAAAAATATTTTTAAATGCACACTTATTTTTTTACTGTAGATGCTTCAGTTTTGTTATTAAAAATAAGTTTGGCTTAAAAAGTGTTGACATTGACACTTTTACGTCGTGAAATCAAATAAAAAATAAACTAATTTTTATTAGTAAACATAAAGGAAAAATCAGGTTAAATTGAGTTTTTTATTAAGCTTAATATTAAATTGTGTCAAGAAGGCCACAATTTTGTCATTTTTTCTGGGTTTGCACCCCTGAACGCTTTAAAAAAATTAAGCTAGTGTGACTAGCAAAAAACATAGGAGATTTAGAGTTTTGAGTTGACAGTGGCCATGTTGACAAAGTGTCGACATGGGCGCTGTTGCCCTTCATACTATCCCGCAATTTCTGTCACATAAGATGCATATCCTGCAACAGTGTCTTTATGCTCTTCATGGAAGAAAGCATGGCCTTATGGGCCTTGAAGTGAAGACACAGGAGC
This sequence comes from Entomophthora muscae, assembly GCA_014839935.2. Taxonomy (NCBI): domain Eukaryota; kingdom Fungi; phylum Entomophthoromycota; class Entomophthoromycetes; order Entomophthorales; family Entomophthoraceae; genus Entomophthora; species Entomophthora muscae. The sequence continues at coordinate 9,109 of QTSX02006750.1, read as the reverse complement.
TGGTTAACCTTGAGGGCTTGAGCGCAAGCCATTTATGCCTCATGTGCGGTCAACTGGTGGCTTGTGATCAGTTGTTGTCCTTCCATGTAGAATCTATCTGCAGATTCAGCTAGGGTCTCCTTTGGCTTGAAAGCAATGTGCGTGAAGGTGTCCTTCTTCACTTCCAAACTAAGATCACCACCAAATTTGTCTATCAGAAGTTGCTTCATATCTTCCCAGGTCTTGATGGTGGGCAGCTCTGGCACTACTACCTCTTGACAGGTGGGGTGTAGACAGGTTAGAACGTGTTCCTTCTTAACCTCATCTGAGGCTCTTCTTGTGGTAGTTTTGTAGATAGCTAGGAAAGCTGCAATGGTTGAGGTTTTGGGGTCAAAGACTTGCTTAAAGGTAGGCTTGAAGTGAGCTTCAGGAGTTGGGCTGCCATTGTTACTATCAAGTACATTTATGCATGGGGAGAATTCTGCTTTGGACTTGGTGGGGGGCTGTCTGGTCCACAGCTGGAAAACACTTTCCTCATGGGTAGTCAAGGTTTCAGCAGTGCAGGTGCCCATATTATTAGCTAGGGTGGTCTGCTGCTCAGTAATATCCAGGTGTTGACCCTGTACTGTTACTACTGAGAACAGTTCAGCAAGTTGGGAAGTAAGAGACGGGCCCACCAAAAGGCAAGGGGCAATTATTTCATTTACTGAATCAATTACTTCACTTAGTTCTTGTACGTCTTTATCAAGCTCAGAGTGATCTCGCTTCAGGAGGTCCACTTTATTGGCTAGAGCTATCAACTCTCTAGCATGATGAATGTGGGGGCTCCTGACAGGCCAGGGCAGAAATCATCTTCACCAACAACTCCAGGTGGACTAACAATAGACTCCATTGCCTCCCACAAAGTAGCAACCTCTTGTTGTAATTCAGCAACCTGTGTTGTCAGAACAAGCACTTGAGGATCAGGCTGATGGGCTTTGGTTGGGCAATCTTGACTGCAGGTAGATGTTCTTAACTCTCAAATGGCATCCCAGAGCCTCTATTCTCTATCTGCTAACTCATCAGATGGAGGAGAAGGCGGGGAATCTGATCTGGAGGTAGACAGTTAATTTACTTGAGTCTGGAGTTTGGCAATGGTAGCGGCAGTAGCAGCCTTTTCTTGATCAAATTCCTCACCAAGTTTGCAGAGGCTCTTTGCAGCATGGACTGCCACTTGCTGTAATTGGTCAAAGGAGTAAGCACTGAACTTTTTGAGTTGCTGCACAAGTTGTTCAAAGTTGGTGAGGTAGGTGTTTAGAGTGGAGTCTACTTTGGCACGCCAGGGCTGTTCCAGCTGGTGGAACTCATGAAGGTGCTCTCTGACATACTCGGGGATAGACTGGCACATTTTTTCAATGGTGTTGACCAAGCAAGATTGGGAGGTGACAGAGTTGCACTGATAGTTGGATACTAAGTAAAACAGGGAGTGAATCCACTGTTGATAGGCAGCAAACTGATCCCAATAATGAGTGACAGCGGCTTGTAGCAATGAAATCTCCTGAACGTGGAGCCCTAATACCATTTGGTGATGGGCTAAGGCAGGTTGTACAAAGGAGGAAAATAAGTATTCAGCGGAGCCAGCCACTGAGAGAAGGTGCTGTGAAAATTGTGGAGCTACAATCAATTCATAGTATTCTTCTTGGCTAAACTGAAGCTGGAGGCAAGGGATAGCTCCACACAGGCTATCCCAAGGGCCACTGCCATGACTTGTTCCAAGTCAGGGGTACCCAAAGGGTAGGCCACTAAGCAGGGACCACTCCCAAGGTTCAGCACAGTAGGGACAATTGGCAGGTTGGCAATGTCTTTCTCAATAGGAGGACTGGTAATTTCAGGAAAAGTTGGCTCTTGAATAGGAGGAGACAAAGGTCCTGAAAATGTTGTTGCAAAAGGGGTAACCAAGGGGCTTACAGCCCCTGTAGTGAGCATTGTTTTTGTTGTGATCTGAGGCATGGCACAGAGTCACAACAGGAAATCCTAACCTTAGGATTGTATTTGTACTAAGTCTTGGTTAGAATGGCAGGGAAGGCTACGCAATTAACTTGTGGCCCTGAATGAGTAATATCTGCTAGAGATGGTTAGAGAGGTGCTGAAGTACATGGAGACACAAAGACAAAAATGTGAATAGAACTTAAATTTGATTGAGTATAGGAATTGGGATTATATACTGTGTAGCTTTACCACAAAACAGTACATAGACGGTAGGATCACTTACCACAAGCATGAGTGGGGCAAGTGAGTTACACAGAATTAGGAAACTGAACAATTGATTTCCCAATTTGGAGCCAGACTCATTTCAAAGAGCAAAAGCAAAAGAGAGAGATTTGTCCTCAAAATAACCCAACAAAGGCAAAATTGAAACATGGTGAATGGCAGCATTCACAACATACTTGGTTACAAATGGTTTGCTTACCATAGTGTTTTGAGCACCATAGTCAAATAAAAAATTTTGTATGTGATTTGTAAGTGCATGGGTAGACAAGAAGTTGTGAGCAATCTTTAATTTTTATGTTCATAAAAATGGAGGATTGTGGGCCATGTGAGATGTGTGCAGCAAAGTTTGTGCCTTGGTACAGTTTCTTGTCAGGTTGGGGGGAGACAGGGGCACTTGAGCCTGTTCCCCCTCCTCTTTTCCATGTTCCTCTGTTTTGAGACCTTTGAGGTTAGAGAATGTGGGGTCAGATTCATAGTGGGTTGCTGTCTCAGCATTGTTAACTTTGGCAGTGTCCTCCTTCCTGGGACAGGAGTGGGTTGCGCTTTGGGTGCAATTGCCATTGTTGCAATTGGAGTTGCCATTGCAATGATTGGTGTTTTGGCATTTGTTGCCATTGGAGTTTTCTCTGCCATTGCTGGTTGAGGAGCAATTGTTGTTATATGAGCATATTCCATGTTTGCACGTTTTTCTGCGCGCTTGGCTTCTGCAATGAGCGCAGGCATGGAGGTGTTGACCTCTGGACAGATGAGGGCAGCAACAGAGGGTTTCATTCTGTTGATGAATGAGGCTCTGTTGTGTACGTTTTCAGCTTGCGCTGGATTTTGGATTTTGTGGCATATTTCCTTGGTTTCATTGGCATAAGCTGTGATAGCGGTCTTCTGAGGAAGATTGCTGAGCTGTATTGCAATGTCTTGGAGGGATTTGATGACGCAGAAATTATGGGTGATGTCCTCTTTGAACTCTTCCCAGTTGTCAAGCTGATTGTCAGTTTGTGAGCCAACCCAGGTGGCAAACCAGTTATCTGTGGCCTTATACAGGCGCTTGCTGGCTTCCTGGACCCATTTCTTGTGGGGGATGTGGCTGGTGCAGAGTTTAGCAGCTAAGTGGTCTAGCCAGTTGATGACATTTTCTTTGTTTTTACCAAAGAACTTGTCAATACCAATGTATTTGGTGTTGGTAACTTCACCTGTGATAGATGGTTGTGTGTTTGTTTGTTTGTGGTTGAAGAGAGCAACTGTATTGAATAATCTTGGTGCATGCTTTGGGCATGACCAGTCCTTCAAATAAGGTGTATCTACTAGGTATATCTTTGTCAATGTTGTGGACGGGAAAGTACGTTTTCCAGGTCTCCTGGGATGTGGCCTGGTTGAGTAAATGAGTGAGGGTGGGCAGGTTTTGATCAGTCATTTTCCCTTTCATGGGTGTGGTAAAAAAACTGTAGCTGCTACCAGTGATGAGGAGCGCCTTTTGGGGAAGCTTCAAATATGAAAATGAGAGAAAAGTATATTTTATTGAATAATACTTTAGGCTTATATAGCTTTAGCTGTGGCAGAGATTTAGTTGTATTGAACCTAGGGGTTGGTCATGTGCGGGATGGGTTTGAGTCACTGGATACTTGGACAGTCAGATGATATTGCTTGGTTGCCATTTCCAGTATGTCAAACTGTATATTAAGAGGGCACCAAATTGGGTAATGGCTGGATGTTAAGTGGGTTGGCAGCAGCCAGAATACTTGTATATCCAGATTCTTGACACAATCAAAACTTTACCCTACAAGAAGTTAAAAGACACTAAGCTTTGTCTGCCCTTCCCCAGGACCAGAAGATGAAACATCTTATCTTCTCAGCTGTCCTTACAGCATGCCTAGGGATTGGGGGCCACAAATATAATTAACCACATGGGTCATTAAACAATCCATCCAGCAAGTACTTTTACAAGGAGCTGGCACAGCTCAACTCCTCTGATCAGTACTCCTGGCCCACGCTGGTTTTGCCTCACTCCACTCAGTCTATAGTCGTATACACATATGTATACTATGTATTCACGTATTTTGCCAGTAGTTTTGGAAAATATAACATACACACCAAGGTCTTTCAATGGATGATGATGGTCTATCTAATTGCGACAGCGCTCACAGGGTTCCAAGTTACCAACTTGGTCCCTTACCTTGCTAAAATACTCCCCCAATTGTTGGGTTTTTACAACATCCAAGAGAAAATCCTCAAGAACAAACATCTGTTCAAAAATGTATATGGTACCCTACACCACATATTACCAAATGATGATACTGTACCCTATGTCCCTTCAACACCAAAGATTGACACAATCCTTCAATACCACAGAGATCTGGGTTACAACTGTAGCAGAAACTTGTATGAATACCTCAAGACAAGCTACTAGTGGCTCAACATGCTGGACAACATCAAGGAAGTGCTAGATCAATGAAAAGTCTGTGAAAAGTACGCCCGCTCCAAGGCACCTCCCAAATCAGTAATACTGGTGTTAATCACACAACTGTTCAAAGTGTGGTCACTGGATATTGTGGGACCAATGCCTGGCAATAACAAAGGCAAAAGGTACACCATCACAGCTATCAACTATGCAACTAGATGACCTGTAGCACAAGCTACAAAAGAACATAAAGAAAACAATGTAAGACAATTTATTAGCAAGGGGATCATAGCTAAGTTTGGGAAACCTTAACTCCTAATCACAGACAGAGCAACCAAACTTAAGGCCATTGACACCAACATACACCTTGCCAAAAACGGAATAAGGCATACCATAGCCAGCCCCTATCACTCACAAGCCAATGGAAGAGTTTAAAGACTAAACAGTTCTCTTGTAGAGGCCCTCAGCAAGTTATCTACCAACAATTCAAATGTGTGGGTTGACATGCTGCCAACTGTGCTAATGGTGTGCAGAACACGAGTAAAATGCAATACAGGCAAAAGCCTATATGAGCTCATCTATGGTCATAAGTCCGCCATTGTTAGCACTACATCAGGACCACAATTACCTCTTCCTAAGAAAGTGCCAGTCAACAGTGACCCTTATGTGCAACGCGTCAGGAAGCACCAAGAAGATAAGGAAAAAGAAAGGGTTGAGAGGGAAGCAATCCCATTATAACAGGAACACTTCCAAGTCAGGGATGAGATCTGGGTCGTTAATCACAGCATGCACAAATTGGACCCAGGATTACAAGGACCAGGCATAGTCATGAAAGTCAAACCAAACAACACCTACCTCATCAAAGGAACAGGTGCAGGTACAGAACTCAAGTGTATGCACCATGGCCAACTCCGCCTATGCAAAGCATGAACAGCACAACATAACTCCCAACTTCCTGTACCCAATGCCAAACTGGATCAGTATCAAGCCTGAATTCCCAACACTTTCAAGAAAATTCCCAAGGTTCCACCTTCCAGCACCCCAGGGGGAGATGTCACAACATCTTCAATTACTCTCTCTTAGGAAAACAATCCCCTGAGTGACTCCCCAACTAATCATTAGGTCAGAGGAGCTCTTATCATTTGCCCATCTATTACGGGGATCAAACATTTTCATTCTTAAGTGGTCACTACTTGGACAAGCCTCATGACCGCCATGACATACATGGACAACATACGACTTCTCATGATACTATATAACACTCTAAACTCATATCTAATAATGTATCATTCTCTTCTTATTTTCCCCTTTATCTCATTTACTATACTTCCCAAAAGTATATACTCAACAATTTAGACCCATTTTTTAATAAATTGTTGAGGGTCTGGATGTACAAGCATTCTGGCTACCGCCAACCTACTTAACATCCAGCCATTGCCCGATTTGGTCCCCTTCCAATATACTGTTTGACATACCAAGAATGGTAACCAAGCAATATCACCTGACTGTCCAAGTATCCAGTGGCTCAAACCCATCTTGCACATGACCAACCCCTAGGTTTGATCCAACTAAATCCCTGCCACAGTCAAGTCTATATAAGTCTAAAGTATTATCCAATAAAATATACTTCTCTTCTTTCTTAATTCCATATTTGAAGCTTCCCCAAAAGGCGCTCCTTATCACTGGTAGCAGCTACAGTTTTTTGACCACGCCCATGAGAGAGAAAATGACTGACCAAAACCTGCCCACCTTTGCTCACGTACTCAACCAGGCCACATCCCAGGAGACCTGGAAAACGTACTTCCGCGCCCACAACATTGACAAAGATATACCTAGTGGATGCACCGTATTTGAAGGTCTGGTCATGCCCAAAGCATGCACCAAGATTATTCAATACAGTTGCTCTCTTCAACCACAAACAAACGCACAACCACCTATCACAGGTGAAGTGACCAACACCAAATACATTGGTATTGACAAGTTCTTTGGTAAAAACAAAGAAAACGTCATCAACTGGCTAGACCACTCAGCCGCCAAACTCTGCGCCAGCCGCATCCCCCATGAGAAATGGGTCCAGGAAGCCAGCAAGCGCCTGTACAAGGCCGCAGCTAACTGGTTTGCCACCTGGGTTGGCTCACAAACTGACAACCAGCTTGACAACTGGGAAGAGTTCAAAGCGGACATCACCCACAATTTCTGCGTCACCAAATCCCTCCAAGACATTGCAATACAGCTCAGTGATCTTCCTCAGAAGACCACTATTGCAGCTTACGCCAACAAATTTGAGGAAATACGTTGCAAAATCCAAAACCCAGCACAAGCTGACAACGTACATACCAGAGCATCATTCATCAACAGAATGAAACCCTCTGTTGCTGCCCTCATCTGCCCAGAGGCCAACACCTCCATGCCTGCGCTCATTGCAGAAGCCAAGCGCGCTGAAAAACGCGCAAACATGGAATATGCTGCACGCAACAGCAATTGCTCCTCAAACGGCAATGGCAGAGAAAACTCCAATGGCAATAAACGCCAAAATACCAACCATAACAACGGCAACTCCAATTGCAACAATGGCAATTGCAGCCAAAGCGCAAACTGCTCCTGTCCCAAGAAAGAGGACACCGCCAAAGTTAACAATGCTGAAGTAGCAACCCGCTATGAATCTGACCCCACATTCTCTGACCTCAAAGGTCTCAAAACAGAGGAACAGGGAAAAGAGGAGGGGGAACAGGCTTAAGTGCCCCTGTCTCCCCCCAACTTGACAAGAAATTGTACCAAGGCACAAACTTTGCTGCTTGCATCCCCCGTGTCCTGCAATCCTCCATTTTTATGAACTTAAAAATTAAAGATTGCTCACAACTTCTTGTCTACCCATGCACTTACAAATCACATACACATAAAATTTTATTTGACTCTGGTGCACAACACACTATGGTTAGCAAACCTTTTGTAACCAAGTACAAAATACCAGTTGTCAAATCCAACTTCAAATACGCCAGAATGGCAGATAAATCAAAGGTTCTACTCAAAGGCAAAACAACTCCCTTCAGAATTGACCTCCAAGGCATACAAACGTCCATCAAAGGACTTGTCATGAACAACATAAACTACAACATTGTAGCAGGCATGGACTGGTTCACCTGAGTGAACCCCAGCGTATGTTGGAAAACAAAAACCATGACCATCAAACACAACAGAGTCAATTTTAACATCCTCAAAGAACCCAATGACCTCATTCTAAGAGACACAGTATTTGTCCAGGTCATAAACCAAGATGACTCAGAACATCTAACCAAAGATAGTACCCTCCACATAATGAGGTACACTGAATTCAATAACATACAAACAACAAAAGATCCAATGCCCAGAACTTGCGGCACTCCTAAATGAATACGCTCATGTATTCAAGGAAGAACTCACAGAGTTACCCCCCAAACAGGAGGTCAAACATGGCATTGACCTATGCAAAGCCATGCCTAAACCTGCACCCCTCTACAGACTCTCTCCCATGGAGACCCAAACCCTCAAAACCCATATTGAGGACAATCTAGCAAAAGGATTCATCTGCCTGTCTGAATCCCCATGGGGGGCAGCAGTGTTCTTTGTAAAGAAAAAGGAAGGCACTCTGCATCTAGTAACTGACTACAGAGCACTAAATGCAAGCACAGTAAAGAATAAATACCCTCTTCCACTTATAGAGGATCTGTTTGCAAGACTCTCAGGAGCCAAATTTTTCTCCAAAATTGACCTCACCTCAGGTTACAACCAAGTTGAAGTAAAGAAAAAGGACATACCAAAAACTGCGTTCTGTACGCAATTTGGATCCTTTGAATGTAGAGTAATGAACTTTGGGATGACCAACGCTCCTGCAACGTTTGTCACCATGATGAACCAAGCACTAAACGGTCTCTCAAATACATTATGCTACCTTGACAATATCATCATATTCTCAAAAACAAAAGAGGAACACCTCACGCATGTCTGCAAGACACTCAATTGACTTGCAAAGCACAAACTTTATGCAAAACCAAGTAAGTGCCAATTTATGGAAAAGGAACTCCTGTTCTTGGGCCACATTGTCTCTGACAGTGGCATCAAAGCAGATCCAGACAAAATTAAAGCCATAAATAACATGCAACACCCCACCTCTATTAAACAAGTTAGATGCTTTCTCAGTATGGTAGCTTACCTAAGGAAATACATCAAAGACTGCAGAAAACTAACTGCACCAATCAATGACTTAACCAAGGGTATATGCCAAAAAGAAATTCATCTGGACTCCAGAATGTGATAAGAATTTCCATTTATTAAAACAAGCTTTGATCAAAGCACCAATCTAGCAATACCCTAATAATAACGGAAGCTACAAAAGCTTAAGTCATATGCCAGCAACACCGCCATTGGTCAGTCCTACAGATCTCTCATCCAGGGCAGTGAGACTTCCTGCAAGTATGTTACAAAATTAGAAAAATAACCAACACTGAGCAG
>QTSX02006749.1:0-45752 GCA_014839935.2 Entomophthora muscae | reverse complement strand
TTAAATGTTTAAACCAATTTTAAATAAATCTTACAAATAAAGGGGTTGAGCTTTAGTTTCTTTAAATGTATATAGTAAAGTTTACTGTTGGAAGGAGGTTTATGGAGTGTGAGATTAGATAAATGCGCTCTTCTTGAAATATCATTTGTGTTATATATCAGAGAGATAGAATCAAGAATGTTATTGATCCTGATAATGATTTTGGATTGTATTCCAGATGTGCCATATGCAATATCAGGAATCAGGCAGTGTTTTATTACTTGAGTGGTAATTTTAATGCTCAAATTAGAAAAATTCTTAATTTGGCTGTGCCCTGTGCCAATTCAATAAAAATTTCTAAATCAAAGTTTGATTAAGAAATAAAATAATTCACATTTAAAATGATCATAATAAAAATATAATTCATTTTTGCGTAATAATTAGTACCATGGTTATATTTATTATGTGTTTAATCTTTATAAAGGTTATATTGTTTTTTAGAACTCTATATTAGTAAAGAGAGGTATTTATGCTGGGCTATATACACTCAAAAATGGTGGCATTTTATCAATAGTGTTGAAAGTATGGGTTTACTAATGTGTATCAGATGTTTTTTGCTAATTAGTTCAAAAAGGCCTGAATCTCAAAAGAACTAATTATCAACCTAAAAGTGTAGAAAGTAAAGCTTTATGAAATCAGCTTAATAAACACAGTGATGTGTACAATAATAAATCTAATCCAAATCCCTATTTCAATCTAAACATTTTATGTAACTTGAAAGACATCAAAATCTGATAATATTTTGAAAAAAATTGTTAAAAATAAGCTGGGTAAAGGAGTTTCAAAGCTGTGGCAATAAGCAAAATCAACTCAGATGCAAAAAATTAACTCATCTCAGAAAAAAATATAATGGGACTCAAATATATTTTTAATCAATATAAACTTACTGGATTTTAATTTTTTGCATGAGTTGATTTCATTTACATATGAGATGATTTCACTTATCACCAGAGCTTTGAAAACTACTATATCAATCTTTTCATGGATCTAGTATTGCTTCTCATATATGCATGATATATTATACCAGAACTATTATTTTTATCCAAAGACAGAACAGATATGTTCAAATAGTTCTTATAACAAAATAGGGACAGGAAGATATTCTGTCAATTATTTTTCTGTTGACTGATTTTCAGTCAAATTGATCCATCAATAACTTTATTCATATATAAAAAATTTAACTTTACAATGAATCAAAAATTTAGATATAATCTATTTAAAAATAAAGGCAACAATTCACATAACTAATTATTTTTAATTTTATTTTTTATTTAAGCTTTAATTTTAGATATATACCTTTTTAAAAGCCAATTAAATTAAATTTAACTATCAGAAAATAAAATTAAAATATTAAAGCTTTTAAGGAATAACTTTTATTAAATAGACTTTATTTATTTTTGATTTTTGATTTTTTATCATTGTAAAGTTAAACAATTTACATATGAAGAAAATTATTGTTGGATAAAATTTGACTAAAAATCAGGTGACAGAAAAATAAATGACAGAATATCTTCCTTCCCCATAAAATAGCAATGGGGAAGAGAAGATAAGAGATTTAAATAAAAAACAATAATAGGATAAACCTGAAAGCTTTGGGTCAAGCTTTATAATAAATATAAAAATGATTTATTACAACTGCTGATCTTTATCTCACTCTTTCCTCTTATCCTGGATAGTCGTTTTTTATTTATATTATTAAAAAAAATTATAGCTTTTAGATGATTATTTTTCATTAAGCTCCTTTAAATAATGGCTAAGTTTCATTATCATGAAAGACCTTGTCTGTGCAGCTAATTCTCATTCAATTATAGGGTTAGAGCTTCCCAGGCATACTATTTTTTCTGGATTCCAGATTACAGTTTGGTTATTTTAATGATGACTTGATCTTTTCAGCTACTCCTCTTTATCTAACTTGTGGTTAATACAAACAACTTCAATACATTGTTTCCAATAAATATGTGTATCCAACTTGTGCTATTTTTATACTCAAGAAGTTAATTAAGCAATTAAATCATATTTTTATTAGCTTTCCAGTAAATATTTAAGTATTTTAATTCATCCAGAGTTAGAGGATTTAATATTAATTTGGTGCCATCTAACCTTGGCATATCTGAAACCCAGCACTTGTCAGTGTGGGCTCTAATAGGGTTGATATTTGAGTTATTGTCAGAAGTTTTATAAAATGAATGTCAATTTGCAGCTGGACTTGATTGTTTACATTGGCTGCAAAATTGGGGTGGAAATGCTTGATTAATTGTGTGTGATAATGTTTTGGTTTTTATTGGATGCTCTCTGTAAACAATGCAGTTTGGAGCTTTTGATGGGGCTCCACTTGTTGCAGAGGGGGGTGGATTGATATTATGCAGAGAGGGTATTTTTGTCATGATGGAACTAAGGGGTAGGGACAAAAATACATTTCCTTTTGGAGGCTGTTTCAGAATATTGATGGTGGATGTAACCCAGGGTTTTACCAAGTGGAGGTGACAGCTCTGGTGCATGAGGATTTCTAAGATGGATGCCCCTGGCTTCTGCTAATAAATACCCACCTGGACACACTTTCTAATCTTGATGTCTATTACAAGCTAGCCTACACTTGTTCAGTGGAACCAAGTGTTTAAAAGCAATTTGATATAAGCAGCACAAACAATTCTCATGCTGAATTAGGCTACTTCCTTTTGGAGTTTCCTCATACTTCAATAGATACATTCTTTTTAATAAATGTCAATAGAGCTAAAAAGCCTTTTTCTAAATGAGTAAGATCCCAGATAGCCTGCAGATAGCATCCTTTCAATTTATATTGGAATCCAAATCAAGAAATCCTCTTGACTTCTAATGAATGGAGCCAATACCTCAATTTAATTCCACATCCATTAGAAGTTTCTCATAAGCCTCCTTTTAAATCCCATCCAAATTAGGCTACTCAAGCTAGTTTATATTTATACTCTAATCTTGCATCCCAATTAAACTCTATAGAATTCTTGCAAACTCCAATTGATACAATTGATTCAAATTCCACCAATCCCTTGGATATCAATTTATAAGCCAATCCAAAAGAAATTGCTTTGTTTAGATATTTCTATCTCCTAAGCAAATATATCACTGGATAAAATTGCTTGCTGGTCAAAGCCTGTCAAAAGCTTTGGCTCCATTTGGTCTTAATCAATTGGTAGGATAGATGCCAAGAAACCTTTTCATCCAGGTGGAACTTGATTATGGATATATGTCTGAGGTTAGGATTCACACTGTCAACATCTGTTCTTATCCACCCCCTAAATTCCAGTAAGATTGAGATTAAGCTTGATAAGCTTAATTTAGTTTGGCCAATCAAAGCTATCATAGCAACCCCAGGTTGCACATTTTTAAATGAAGGAGTAGGGAGATTACAACTATTAATCCCTATAAGTTTTGATCACCAATGCAATGCTAATTGGAAGCTTTTTCCAGAATCCTAATGCAGTAATCAGAATTTAAATATACCACCATTAAATAATGTATTTAAAGCTAAGCAAGTTAAATATTTACCAACCTGTATTTATCAACTTGGCTAAAGCCCCTGCCAATTGTAAATTCTAATTACTAATAAGATCCTCAAGTGAAACACAAGGATCCATATTGTAAATTGGATACAATATAGAATTAACTGAAATTACTCCCAAAGGGTATTAATTCCAATAACCATATTTTATTAGATGTAATAGGCTATATTAATCAATTTTGAGGTATGAACTGATATTTAATTAAAGAAATACCAACCCTAAATTATTTAATTTAATTTGGAAAAAAACTAAACACCAACTCAAATATTTTCTATACTCCACACCATAAGCTCCCCCACAAGGCTCAAGGTTTATCATATTTAAAAATACTCCTGTTGAACAACCATCAGAGAAAAGAAATTCATTGTGTGCCTGCAATAAAAATATCATTTAGTCAATCACCCACCAATCTGGTGATTTATAAACATTGTATATTAATCATACAGGAGTTCACCACTAGTAAAATTAGCACCAGCCAGAGATTAAGGCAAGTGCTTTAGCAGTGTAAAGTAAAATTAAGCTGCAGAAGAAAGGGATACTTTATTATCTGATGAATGAATCATTTAAATCTTAGTGATAAGCCCAATCTCTTATCAGGTTATGGAGCTGATTTCAAGATACTCACAACTTTGGATCAAGTTTTTTACTTAGGGGGATGGTTAGTTTAGCCAATTTTGAATTAGCTATGAAGACTTTGGACTTTAAACAAGCTTGGAGGTTCAGTGGATCTCTTTCTGGCACACCTATCTCCAAAACTTTGTATTGGTTTCAATCCAATAGCTCCCATGCAATAATCAGCTCCTGGCCATTTTTTTCTTTGCCCACAAATTCTGCCAGCCAATTTTTAGCTGCCCATCTCAGGAATTGAAACGGTTAGCATACTCCTGCTCTATTTCCTGGTCCATTCAAAAGTTTTAAAATTTAACCTGACATGTTTCCAGTTATAGGTTTGCTATTTTATTGCTGAGTTTTAAACTTTTTAAAAAACCTTTAAGCTTATATCTCCTTGATAGGTGCTAAAATAATATTACTAAAGTATCAGGTAGCTTTTCCCATATTAAATTACTTTATATTTTAAATGCATAAATTTATAAAAATTGATCAAATGCATGGGGGAGAGGTTGGCCAAGCTAACAAAAGCCAAGCTCTGACCTCATAGAATTAAGTACCTAAATGACATCCACTGAAATAATATGATGCCTAATTAAATTACATCATAGAAAAACTCATCATATCTAAAAATTAATGTATAAATAAGCAAGTCTGCCTGTAATATCAGCTTGAGTGCACTCAAGCGTAAGGGATTTCATATAATTGAAATTTTAATATTAGATTTAAAGTCACTATCCAAGCCAAGAGCCTGATTTGGCTCATCCTTTATGCAATCCCTTACAAGCACTTTTAAATCAAAAAGGTTGAATCTAGTGGAGGGTGTCCTAAATTATGTATAAATGATGCTATAGCTACCTGGAGTTTGATAAAGTTGTAACTAACTGTTTGGTTTTTTAAAAGGGGTACATTCCTTGCAGCCATAGCAAAGAGGCTTACTGTATAGATGAGCCAACTCCAGGATTGATGGATTAAAATTAAAGAGAAGCAACAAAGTCTTTGGATAATAATATTGAAATCTGGTTTGATTGGCATACTTATATGATTAGGTGTTTAACCTCTATGCTTAGTATCAACTTGTTGAGAAAAATAAATTATATTAATTTAATTAGATCTAATTTAAGTCACTTATAAATATTAATATAAGTAAGATATGGTTAGCTTTCACATTTCAATTTTATTGACTTTGTAGTGAAACAACATAATATTCCACTTGGAGTAATACCTGATCCAAGTGGCTGCAGATTGCTTCAAAGCTGACCCTTATGTGCAATTGTGACCTCTCACCAAGAACATCAGTGAAGTAAATTGAATACACTAATATTAGGACTCAATAAAACAATTTTTATGAAGATTAGACTGTCTAGTAAGTTTTCATGATAATTCTGATCACAATAGTATTAAACATAAACTCTAGATGCTAAGATACAGAGTAAAAGGCTGGGATGTGGCCCACTCCATAATTAAAGGGCTGGATTAACTTGATACATATAAATTTACTTCTAATACACACTAAAAACTAATATCAATGTATCACTGTGAAAACTTAGACAATCTATATGTTCAATTGCTTATTTTAAAGCTACATATCAGCTTTATATATTGATAAAATTTAAGAAAAGCAAAATTAATTTTTTAAATTATAAAGTTTAGTTTTGCTAATTCTAATAGTGAGATTAACTTGTCTACATTTAGATTTTTACTTTGTATTTGATTTTATACCTGAAATAAGCAACTTTAATCTATATATAATTTAAATTAACCTTTAAGCAAGCCTTTATAAAAAGATTTTTCAAGTTAAATTGGTGATAAATAATCCCAATCTACACCTAATAAAATAGATCAAATCAATGTTTCAGATTTAACTTTGCATCTGTTGTCAAGATGGGCCATAACCCCAGTGCCAATCTTAACCAAAACCAATCATTAATTTGCATAAAGCCACTTGAGGTACTACACAGATAAAAAGAGTAGTTTCTCTACAGCTAAACTTTTATCAGAGCAAGGCAAACTATAAACTAAATTGGTGATGTAACTAGTCTACCAGAAAGAGTGATATAAAGAGAGGAGGTAATATAGATGAAAAAATATCTTACTTATTTGAAAAGATATGGGGTTATATGCATAATGAAAAATGTTACACATGGTATCCAAGAGGTAGGGTACCTCACATGTTGTGTTAGGCTCTTGTCAATGACATCCAAGAGAACAAAGTGGAAAATCTTTATAAAAAATTTGAGGTTCACACTAGCTTTTGGTTAGCATTAAAAGATAAATAAGGTTAGTAACCTTAAGGACTTGATAACTTCAATGTAATAGATCTTCTTATTAAATAAAAAGATGTGCTGACTTAAATAGAAAGCATTAAAAAATATACTTTACCTGTACATCTTTATTAATAAGTTTGGGAAAATATAGCCATTTGAGTATATGGATCAATCTCTAAATGAACAAGAGAAGAACCTATGCAAGGTTGATATCACAATTATAAATTCCAGGTGAGGAATCCTATTGGCGCTAGAATTGTGATAGCAGCAATTTAGAAAATAGGACAAGATCCAAAGTCAAAGATAAAACCAGAGAAGTCTTTATAAAGGGTCTTAAATTTTACAGGGAGAATCAATATGGTATGAATATTGCTATTCACAACACTTCCCCCTCAAGATTGTTCAAGGGGAGTTTTATTTGTGAATAAATTAGACATACACTTAGTAAAAAGATCTACCAGAAGATAAGAGTTTAACAGTCTACCCTGGTCCCTTATTAAAGTTAAACTTAAAGTTACTAAACCAAAACAAATATAATTTAGAACAAAGCTTCCAGAACAATTTTTAGTAGCAAACCAGGTCATCAACCTGGGATTTTTGAAGAGTGTGTGAAAAATTTGTGAGAGGGATATAATTTCTTGAAATTTAAAGTAGTTTTTTAAGCAGTGTCCTGGATGCTAATAATATGTTTTTGTGATGTTTTTAAACGTAGTTTCAGATAAGCAAAAGCATGAAACTTGACATATGAGAACCAAAAAGAGTGAGGTACAGCCTCTTAGGCATATGACACAGCAACTAGAGAGTTTTTAATGAATCAATGGCTACTTAAGCGGTATGAAAATAGGGCAGCCGGTAATAACATAGCCTAATTGTCAGAGTCTCAGAGGAACAAGTTGCACATGATAAAGACATGATGGAATGGACTATTTCAGATGCTCTATTTTTAGAAGGATTGGAAGAGGAAGAGAAATATTGATGATTCTCCATAGATTTTATAATGAAGATGATCAGATGAATGTTAAAATTGGTACTGCTATCATAAAAAGGCACCTGAAGATAACTATGGTGGGAAATTATATCTCTAAGTAAGAATTTGGTAGCAGTTTTGGTAATAATATCTTTTGTAACACAGGCTCAACCCCATTTAGTAAAATAATATACTTCAATCAAGATAAATTGCTATCCTGTCCTAGAGTGGGTGAGAGATCTAACTTCATCAATGTGTGCAGTGTTAAATGCATATTTATTGAGGATTGACTTGAACTCATATAAAGGGTTGAGAATGTTGTAGTTAGCAATTCTGATACTCAGAGACCATGTATAGAGAGGCAGTTACATACTTTCTCAGAAATACTTTCTTTCTAGCCAGTCATAAGTCTTAGATATTATTGAATTCTTAGTATTAATTTTGGCCTGCAAAAATGATAGAAATGCACATACTTGATCAGACCTAGGAGAGATACTGATATTTGGCCTTCTTAAACAATTTTCTGTCCCAAATCATAGTGTATTTGGATAGCAACTGAGGATGAAACATACTCCTTTTTTTCTGTAGACCAAGAATCAGGATATTCAACAAACTTTTATAACTAATCAGCCTCAGCAGGATACAAGGCAAAGATATCAATTGTAAAAATGGCACTGGTGCTTTGACGTTGGGCCTCAGAGAAATAAAATACAGTGGATTTGAGCCCTTGGAGATTCAAAGCCCAGCTATTCAGGTGTCCCTCAGTCCTATTTTATTGATTTGACCGTTTTAAAGAGAAGTGGTTGATAACCTCATTGAAATGAGTGGCATATATGTAATGATGGAACTGTTTGGTGATGTGAAGGACATCCATGTATTTAATCTGTGAAACTGTAGTTTTTCTTGTGTTTTTTGAGTACCTGAGAGGAATAAGCTACAGTTTGGTCTATTTTCATTGTCAAAAAATTGAAAAGGTATAGCACCTACAGCTACCCAATTAGTATATGTGTAGAGGATAAACTTTCTATCATAGTTATGGTAGAAAAGACCTGGTACTTCCTTAAAACTGGCTTGTAAAATCTTTGAAAGCCTGTTGTTGACTATCAATCCATTCAAAGAGAACATCTAAAGGTAGCTAAACAAGTGATTCACTTACCTCTGCAAAGTCAAGATGAAATTAAATTTGCAACCCATAATTTCAAGGAACACCTTAACCTTGTTAAGATTGGTTGGTGAAGAATATTGTAAATAGCTTCTAATTTGGTGTAAATGAGACAAATTTTGGTCAAATTCACTATGAACCAGTAATACAAGCATTTCTTTAAAAAAGCACATCTGAATGGCTTAAGCTTAACCTTGATCCTTGAACATTGATAAACATAGCCTTGAGGTGCTCTAGATATTTTTGGTGAAAGTAGAGCTGAACAAAGTTATAGTATGTATGTATAACAATATGAAGAACATCTTAATTTACCAGAGAACAAAATCATAGCCCTCTAGTAAATAATGGGGGAGCTGATAAGGCCTTGGGGCATCCTAATGGGCTTAGACAGGCATTCATAAATTATTAGAGCAGCTTTTTTACAATCTTTGAAAGATAAATCAATATATTTATATCTAGAGACTAATTAAATATTAAAGAAAATATCTGGATCTCTCAGTCATCTAATTTTGTTGTCAATACCAGGCAAAGATATTATTCCTTCTTGATAGAGGAATTAAGATACCAGTAGCTCATTACTATTTGATGGTATTTAACTTTTTTCTTGGGGATAAGCAATAGATAAGCCCAAGTACTCTTAGAGAGAGTCAATAATCCAGAATTCAGTAGTTCTTTCAGCTTTTTAGATACCTGAGTGTCTTTTGATGAGCTATCTTGATAGGCTTTAGCTTGGAAAGTATGTGGCTTTTCACCATCTATATTATGGATGCTTCCTTTAGCTAATCCATAGTCATTAGTTTCAGTAGCAAAGATCTCTCTGAATTAATGCAAAATACCAAGAACATCATTTTTTTAAATTGGTGAAAGTTGAGGGAAGTAAGCAGAAGTGAAGAGCAAGATGATTGGTGCATCTTCCTTTGTCAGATTAAAATCACTATTTGTTTCAAAGAGATAAAAGGTAGATAATTGATAAAAGCACTCATAAAGTGCCAATGTCCTACAACTTGACCTCTGGATACTTTCATTAGAAAAGTGTCAAGGGTGATAAGTAATATTTCTATGGTTTCTTTAAAGTTTATATCTATATAACATGGTACAGAAATGGTTTATTGTATCTCAGAATTTTAAGGAAATTCAGCTGAAGTAAACAATTTTCTGGAAAATTATATGGTATTTGGGAATCAATTATAGCCTGTGTCCCAAAGGGTAGTTATATAAGCAGTAGCAAGTAGAGGAACAACCTTTCTGATAAAAAAGGAGAGTCTCTTTCTTGTTAGTGGGTTATTTTATGGAATTTAGAGTAAATATTTATTTAGAGCATTATAAGTTACATGTATTTAGTTGATTTCAAAGTATGCAAGAGGGTTATTAAAAGTCCACAGGAACTTTATAGTCTAACAGAAAAAGGAAATCATCTTGGAGATTGACATCTCTTTTGCAATCTCTCAAGAATTGAGTTCATACTAGGAGGTCATATCTCTCATTTTACAAGGCATCTTCTGTAAACACAATGAGTAGTTTATAAAATTGCATAGTTAATGTGAAATAAGCATCAGTTGCTTGTTTTTATGCCATGCCAGTAGTACTTTAGGAAAAGGTATAGTTTAGGCCATTAGTCAAATTGAGATTCTATTAAAATAAAAGATACCACACTTACTGAGGAGCCTAAATCAATGAAAAATTTGATTTTATCCTTTTAATTAGACATCTCAACTCTGGTAGCATCATTTTCAAATGGGGAAGAGCATACTGAAGCATTTGTGATAATTCTAACTATTTTCACCATTTTTTAGCATGAAAATTAACACATTATTTCTTTAAACAGTTTTTAAGGTTATAGAGATGGTAAAACTATGGAAGTAGCTTTAACAATCTCTGCAGCTTTCTCAGAAAAATCAACAAGCACAGGTAGTTGGTGTGATTGGGCTGATTTGGGGCAAGATAAAAATCTATCTATCTTCAAGTGGTTGCATATCAGTGATTTAGCTTTTCTCAAGCAAAGCTTATAGGAAAAAGAGATAGCTTCAGGCACACCAATACTTAATAACTATAGCTTTCATTATCATTGAAATACAATTCCCTAGGATCTAAGTTGCTTGTGATGTTGTGATAAAAATGAAGAATAGTAGATACAGAAGAATAGGAAGAAAAATGGGTGTTATGAAAACTGCCAGTATTAACTCATTCTGCAAGTCAACTTACTGAATATCAACAAATTTTCAACATTAATTAAGTCAACATTAATTTAGCATTTGTCTTCTGTAATCAGAAATTCCCCAAAATAAGCTAATTTTTTCATATTAAATGTTAATTAGGAATTGCAAAGATTAAAAAAGAACAGTTGTAATGCCAACACCACTTAAACAAAGACTTAATTTCAAGCTAAAAGTAAATATAGTTTACTTTGAAAAATGAACTTTCTTTGAACTTTTACATTTAGGTTGACTCCAGTAATTAATATCTGAATATCAACCCCAAATAAGAATCCATAAAAATCTTAATAAAATACAAATATTCTAAAAAACTATATTATATATATTTAATACTATTTTAACTACATATATAAGATAAGTATTGAAAAAATATTTCTTTCAACTTACATATTTTTCTTTGTATTATGAAACTATTTATTGCTATGTTAATCTCACTGAATAAACTATAGCTAATTCTGAAAGTCTACTTAAGCTGAAGAGCATAAGTTAAAAATAGAATTTATGTGTGTATTTATAATGTTGACTTTGTTTCAAATTAACTTTTCACCTATATAGCAACAAATAAATTTGGCTAATTAAACAAAGTGACATAATTTAATTAATTTTTAATAAGAAAAATACTATAAAAGAAGGCCAACTGTCTCCATGTCAAGCTCTTCACTGGGTTATTAGCAAAACATTGTTGATTAACAAGAAGCTCCCATATAATGGTATGATAATTCAGACCAAAGTACCCAGGGCTGTACTTTAGAATTCCCTCTAAAATTTCTATCATTTGGCTTTTGTAAGCTGCACATGTAAAATTTTGTTCTTTTTAAATTATAATAGAAACTTTTGGCATTAAAAAACCAACTCCAGAAAATCTTAACCAAGCTTTATAAGTGATTTTTATAGTGTTTTTCAGTTTTTATGCCAACTGTCTATATGTTGACATCTAAATTAAAGCATTTTTATTCTGACTGACTAAAATCATTTTTTTGACTATGCTGACTACAAAAATGTCAATACTTTATTTTAAACATGTTTTTTTTCTAATTTTGACTAATAAACTAGCCCTAAAAGCACTTTCTATACCCCATGAACTATTCACTTGCTAATAAAAAACAAGTGGTTATTATTTTGATTTTATTCATTTTTTCTACATCATTTTTACTTTAAGAACTTTACTCACATTATTGTATAAAAAATATCACAAGAAGCCCCAAAAATCACAATTCACTCAAAAAGGTACCCAAAGCCTCTGAAAAGGCCCAAGGTCTCTATTCAAACAAAAAATGAAGAACCCTCAAAGCAACAGAAGACAAAGGAGAAGACCCCAGACCCTAAAAGTGAAGAGCCCTCCCCTTGCATCTCCCCTTCTCTCTTTTTATGAATCAGAAGGATATGAGGCCCCTATAAACAAGCAAAAAAGTAATAAATAAGATATTCAAGTGTTCAGAACCCCAGCCAAGCCTCAATGAACCAAGCCCATCTCAGTCCAAGAAGCACAAGAATCTAACTTCAGATAATTTCTCTCTGCTACCCAATGAATCTGCACCACATCCTTCTATTCAAGTATCAATAAAAATATACTGCTGATTGCCTTTTTGCCTACTATCAAGCACCAATTGATCCATAGGATCTCTCAAGGTGCACAACACATTTAACGCAAAAGGAGAGTTTAAGCTCCTAAAGAAGTTACATTGGTTTTTCCCTCTAGTGTATGTCAAGGTAGGTGTAATTATAGTCTGTGGTGGCTATATTTTTTTTTAAAAAAATCAGAGGAAATTAGGGAGAAGCAATTGTTATGTATGTGAGGATAGAAGCTGCGCTGCCAGGATCAACACAGAAGGATGGGAGAAAGTTACTTTGAAAAAAATAACACATATACAATGCTCCAATTAATCTTATTAAAATCTTCTAAAGTGGTATCTCTATCAAATGGTTCTAGTCTCAAAGGATATCAAGGCTTCTCATCTGGAAGTCAAGGCCATAAAACACCTAAGTATCAAGAACCTGAATCTCATCCCCAACTGCAACCAGTCAATGAAGTATATATGTGACAAACACCCTGATCTATACCCCTGTAAGAAATCTACCATGGTCTAATGAGAGTTATCCTTGAAAGATGAGTTAAAAATATTCAATTAAGATGAGGTGTTGTGCAACCTGGGTTATTGCTGGTACGTTCAAAGCTACATAGAGATGTTAGCCTTGCCAATGTACTCTACCTTGTCCTATGCAAGGAGAACTACAGACTACAGTAGAATAGAAATTTGAAGATAATTATGTTTATTGAGACCAGAGTATAATCTAGCCAGCAGCTGCAATCTATCCAGATGTAACTAAGAACTTGTTGTTATTCTTTGATGTGTCTGCATCTATATATACTACCACAACCATTTTTTTTGTTCTTTCATACAGTTCTCAGTGACTAATTATGCAATAGTTCCATCTTTGCTGGCTGCGCCTATCCTGATTGGTTGTCCTTGGCATGTGTGCTGCTACTGGCCTTAGCAAGGCGTACATGGCACTTCAGCTACAGCCTACGCTCTCCTTGATCTAGCCTACTGGCAGTTATTAATTGGCTGTATCTTTATGTGCATATTATTGCACTAGGAAACTATGCTGTATTTGGTTGATGCTTAGAAATAGTCCCAGTTATATCCTCCTACTTTGGAAGGTAAAATTATGATATTACTGTTTTCCCTTTTTATGGTTTAATCTGTGATCCTTTTCTGGATAGCAATCCTTCTGCTTATTTATATGTTGGTTGAGTTGGGGATTATACGCTGTATAATAGCTGACTCAATCCAATATCAACCCAAAGACTATCTGCTGTGTAATAGCAACCCAAAACAATAAGGAACCAATTATCTGATGCGCAATGTTAATGCAAACTTGGTTTTTCCTAGCCTTTTGCACATCATTTGTTTGATATACACATATACACCTTTCAGGCTGGGTGAGGCTGAGTTTACACAACATCCAGTGGGAAGGAAATAGAGATATATGATTGATGATCTATTGATTACACGCTGTGTAATCAATGATAATCACCATATTGGCTGATAATTATACACTGTATAACAGCCATATAAATTATAATAAACTAGTGATTATACAACCTGTAATTGACACAATTAATATTGTGTTAATCTAGTGATAATATGGTATGTAACTGATAAGATCTTCATGTGATTATTATCCTTATCATTTGTGGTCAATCAGCCTAATCTCACATTAGGTTTTTATTTTATATGATGACAGGCCTACATCAGAAGTAAGAATTATGTGCTATGCTACACATCAGAACTTATAGCAGTTAATAATTTCATAACCTGGTTATGTGACAGTACATGTGCTGTATGCCCTCATTTTTTTACCAAATATGGGTTTTAGATTCATATGTTGAAGTCAAGGTGCTCCTGTTTGCCTAATTCCTGCTTCCTGGGGCAACAGAAGAGATTTAAAAAAGTAAATTTTAAGATCCTTTAGGAGGGCATCAATGCCTTGCCCATTGATAAAAAGAGTCCCCCCTGGACATAACACTAGAGCTAATCCATATGATGATGAAAAGGATGAAGCCATCCTTGCTGCAGAACAACAAGCTCATGATAGAGCTCTTAGCCCCTCAACTATAATCATGGACTATGAAACTTCCTAGTATAACAATTTTGTAAATATTTCTGATATAGAGGATCAGGGATGTTTTTTCCATTATTGACAGTCTGTCAACAGGCAACTAAAGGGCCTACCTGAGCTCAGCAAGCTCCACTGTCTAGATACATCAGGAAAGTGTAAGTTTTTAAATCGCAGTTTGTAGCACTAGCCTTCATAAATTCTGAACATAAAGGTCAATCATTTGAGCTCCTATGCCAGGATTCATATGCAATAAGCATGAGGATGCATTCTACCCTTTCTTTAAATATTACAAACCACAATTGATTTGATGTAAGGTCATTAAGCGCTGGAGCAAGCCCAGAGTCAAAGCCAAATGGTACTGCTACTAGGCAAGTTTAAAGGATTAGTTAGCAACTCATTCATCTTTAGATGGCTGGCATAAGCATATCAAGTCCTCCTTTGGAATCAAGTTCAGATACAACCCCTTCTACAGGCACCTCAAATTCCATCAGTAAAATACTATTGCATCTATCAGAGATATTGAAAGCTGCCCATTCAAGAAGGAGAGAACTGCCAATGAGAAGCAATACCAAGAGAATATCAAGGCCAATGTTAAGGCCAAATACAAGCTTTCAGAGATAATGGAATATATCTTTAAGATTGCCACAGTTCTTAATGGCAACAAGGTGATCACAGTCTAGTCTTTAAATAAATTTACTGAGTATTGTCTAACTTTTTATATAGTTCTAATTTTTTCAGTATATTAATCTCTATAAATAGCTAGTCTAAAGAATTTACAAATACTTTATAATTTTAAGGGCCTCAAAACATAAAAATTTGAGTCCAGGAGTCAAACTCACAACCTTTGCTGTAAAGCAAAAATGCAGGCAACCGCGCAAACCCGCTGGGGGATTTGAACCTCCCACAAGCCACCAGGGCGGGTTGAAATCAACTCTCAAAAGAGAGATTGGTTTTAATATGCTTTTGTTAACAAAAGCAGTTAACACAACCAGGGCCAGTTCACAAACTGGCCCAGGGGGGCTAGTGGCCCCCAACAGTAGCAGAGCCACCAGCTCCTATGCCATAAATGAGCTGGGTGGCTCCCCACCAACAATGGATAATTTTTGCTGGGTTGTTCAGCAGATCCAGTATCAACTGGGTCTGTTGAATAACTTGGCAAGTAAACCAGTCCCAGTTCCAACCCAGCCAACCAGTTCCCCTGAAGTTGAGGCTCCTGTCCCCATCCAACCTTGCAGTTTAAAACTCAATGCCACTTCACCCACTGATGTCATGAAGCATCATCTACATGAAGATGTTTCAGTTTCCCCTGCCAATCAAATAAATTCTGCCATAGAAGATTCCCAAGCCATTAAAATCCCCACAATGCCTGCAGCTTCCAACTGTTTCATTGGATCAGGAATAGAAGAAAAGCCAATCAGTCAGGAGTATTCACCAGCAAATAATAATCCCTCTACCCAGAAGCAAGTCCAAACTGCCAAGCAATCCCAGCCTCAAATGATTAAACCAGATATAATTAGTCACTAATTAGCTTCCAGCAATCTGACTGATCTCCAGATGAAACCAGATGAGCCAAACCCAGACCCCAGAACTCCCCCCAGCCATGAGTCAATCAACTAATCCAATGGCCAAAGCTCAGATAACTTCCCTCCACCAACCCAGTCTAAGATTCTTGGGACCATATTTCCTGTTCTCAAGAATTCCACCTTCATCCCAAAAGTACCTGTGACCAAAGGTTGGGCTACTAGAGCACTCCAAGGATCTGCCAGTAGTTGCTTCCAAGGAAGACCAGATGAGTGGTATAAACCCTGCTTCCCTACAATCAAGACAGACACAGACAACGTTTAATAAAGTATATGGTCCATAGAGTAGCCTTTGCCTTCCTTCCCCATATTCTTTTATCACATTAGATAATCCCTTATCAACCAGCTTAGTCTTGCACTTCCATTAGTAAAAACTATAGAACCTATTACCATGGACTACCAGCCAGGGCCCAGCCCTGGACGGACCAGCAACAACATCCCTCCCACTCCTCCTCCAATCCCTCAACTCTCTGCTGAGGTTATCCCTTATGACCACAGCAGATATGGAATGGTTATTCTGACCATCTTTAGTCTTGCTGAGGTTTTAGTATCTCACCTTGGTGCCTACCGTCCACTTGCAGCAGGTATGCTGTACCTGTCTTGCTCCTTGCCCTTCCTGTATTGGGCTTTGGTGTCGCAATATCCTGAAGGGTGGACTCCTCCCATGTTGCCTTGGTATGATACTACACCCAGCCATGACAATAATGATATTTTTCCTGAAATTATGAATTTTTATCAACAGTTTGATGTCTTAAGCTGTATTATATGACCCATGTTGGTATTTTACTAAGTAATATATATTATATTAATTTTTAATATATATAAAAACTTTATTTTAGAGTTTTTGATTATGATAAATTTCTACAATATATAAATTTTTATGTAGTACCTTTTTGTATATTGTTTTTTTTATCTTTATAAGTATAAAAATACTTTATAGTAAAGATAGCTAATTTCATAGGGAGTTATATTTGAAGTGGTTTTTTTTTAACTTTTTGATAGCTTTGCATTATTTTTTATTTTTGGATTCTATATGATAATATTACCCTAAAAAGTATTTTGAAGCTTAATTTTTATTAAGTAAATTGTTCAGGAAAAATGGCTTCTAATTATTAAAAAAGTGTCAACATTTAGTAGTCTGCATGAGTAAAAACTTAATTCTGACTTTCCAATGCTATTGATATTAAAGTATTTTTAATTCTGATTGTCAATATATAGTAAGTCAACTTGCAGAATGAGTTAATTCTGGCGGTTGCCACACAAGGTCTGTAAGGGATTCCTTCCCTTTCACAAATAACACATCTAACACTAGGACTATTGATACACAATTTGTTCCCAAAATTACATTTTTAAATGCAAAATTGGGAATTAATCAGAATACAGATTCAATTCATTTAATCAATTTAAATCCGCGTACAAGATTGATTAACCCAACTGCTTTTGAAAGCAAAAGCAAAATTGAAAGCAAACACTCAATCCTAGTTGATAATATAAATCCTAGTTTAAAAGTAAAAATCTAACCTGCAGATGAAGAAAGCAACAACAAAAGTGCATATAAAATAAGCTCCAAAACTCCAAAAATAACCAATCAATTCAAAATTAAATGCACAACAACCAATCACAACTATTCAGGGGACCCTCCTAGTCAATCATGGATGCCAAACTACCAAGCCAAAGAAATAATACTCATCCAGACCCAAAATACTATCCCATCATAGTGCAGAAGTACACTGCAATGCAATAACCCAAATTACTTCTTCTTGCATTACAGGCTGCAGCCTGCTGTAGACCTGTAAAGCAATACTTTCCAATCTAGTATTGCAGGATCACCTGGTAACCACTATGTTCCCTCCTCCACTTGACTTAAGTATTTAAACTGAGGAATTTCCCCTTTTCAAACTGCTCCAACAATTTCTTTATTCCTATCTTAGCCAATAAATCTATATTTTCAACAAACTCCTAAAAACTTGATTAGTAGATTTTAAAAGGCTCCACACTCCAAACAGCATGAAGCTCATTTTCCTTGTATGGGCTTTTTGTGTGTTAATCAGTTATAGGCAAGCCAATGTGAGCTTCAAAACTCCCAAACCAACCCCCACCAATAAATCAGAAGATTCAATTTGGTATCGTTTTGGACCACGCTGCTGCCATGCCCCATATTTAGAAACAGCACAATTCTCTCTCATTATCCACTCCAAGGCCCCCTGGTTAGTATTGGGGTATACCAGCGTCTATTATCTCTTAAACCATTTCACCCCCTTCCTGGGAAGATTCCGCCTATTTGCTCACCTTCTACACATGTTAATGATAGGTATTCCAGTAGGGTTCACTCTAGTCAAGTTC
Source organism: Entomophthora muscae (assembly GCA_014839935.2). Lineage (NCBI taxonomy): Eukaryota > Fungi > Entomophthoromycota > Entomophthoromycetes > Entomophthorales > Entomophthoraceae > Entomophthora > Entomophthora muscae. The sequence goes on along the minus strand of QTSX02006749.1, from coordinate 27,412 downwards.
AACTTGGGAGCTCTCCTTCATTCTATTGGAGAGAGACTTCCCAATGAGTGGATCCCTGACAAGGTCTAATCAACCCATCAGACTTTTGGACAAACAATAATGGAGAGCAGATTGGCAAAGCCTTCTTGAAGATCTGTTCCTTGGCCAACATGTCACGAGTCCACTCTTCCAAGCATATGTCTTCCTTTAAAGTCAAAGGGTAAATAGGAGACACAATACAAATCAGATTGACAGTAACTTTAAAGTCAAAGTCAAACTGAGTATTCTTGGGGAGAACCTTGCCCCTAGTTGCGTCAAATGCTGCAGACTAAGGCTGAAGGCATGCTGGTAAGTCTGAACTTACAGGAGTAGGAACAGGAACCAACTGAATTGTCTGTGATGGCTGCTCCAATTCTGACATACCCAACAACATAATACAAATGGTTATGCCTGAAGATTAGTCCACTTGTAGCGCATTATCTTTTGGCATAGTCAATACATTATGGTCCTGCCACCAGCCTACTCCTAAGATGATAGGGTACATAAGAGAAGAGCATATGGAAAACTGTGCAGTAAAAGATTGACCTGTGACTACAAATGTCACTGGCTTCTTAAGTTGGAAAGAGGGAAATATTTGACAGTTTTCACCCCTAACTAACATTCCAGGGTGATACTTAAGTTGCAACAAATCAGCAGTCTCAACACTCATGAAATTCTCTGGAGCACCTGTATCCAATAGAATGGCTGGTTGGAAGACAGTTTGGCTGTTATCAATGCTACCATAAAACAAGAAGTAACCAGAAGTAGATTTGTTTGCTGCAAACAATGCAACTTCAGCAGGATCTTGCTTCTCATCAGTGATACAGACAGCGGCTAAGGAGGCAGGGTGCTCCTGAAAGTAACGCTTGATCATTTCTTGGACGGCCTCAGGGAGACAGGATGATCACAATTGATTGGAATGAGGGGCAACTCTTCAGATTTGACAAGCAAAAACTTTGCGGCACTATGTGCTGGAGCATAGCCAATGAACTTTTGGGAGTGGGCGCCACGGACACCTCATCCACCTTGACAGGTTTGTTCAAAATTGCCAATTGCAACTGAGAAGAACCACGGGAAGAAGGGTCCTGACTCTGGTTGGAGGACGCCACCACAGAACAATTACCAGAAAACCAGGAGTGTGCAGCGGGTTTGAATTCAATCTCTATAGCACCTTGTTTGAAAATCAACCAATTTGAGACCAGAGAAAGAAAATGGCTTACCAGGGCCTCAGTTGTGGTTAACAGGGAATCCCAACCTACCAAATCCTGGTCAGTCTGGTCAACTGCTAACCATAACACTGAGAGCTTATTGACTTTGGTGTCAGGAATCCAGGCATAAATAGAGGCATTGGTTGACTTGGGACAGAGTACAGCCGGGCCAGTGGGTAATGCCCACCATAGGATGGGTGCTAACTTGATAATATAGGATACAGATTGCCCAAGCAGGGACCAGGGCCCAGAGTTGAGCACCATAGCGTCTACCATCCCCGTCAAAGTAATGTAGAGTACTTCAAACAGTTGAGTGGACATGGTCTTGGTGGCAGTGGGGGGTTCTATTGGGCGGTTGGGTTGTGGGGTTAAGGGTGGAGTCATGGGGACAAAGTAGGCCGGCAAATAATTGTATTTGTCTTTGAAAAATCTGTGCAGCCTCTTGTACCACTTTCCTTTGTGTCCTATGTATTTTTTTCTCTAGTCCTTGCCAAGAGATCAGCAATGAGGATGGTCTCCAAATTGTACTCCAAGTAGGCAGGGTGGGCAGATATTCAGTAAAATGCACAGGTCCAAATGGGGCTCCAGGGGGGACAGTATAGTGCCTGAGGAGGGTTGGCAGGTTGGTCTCTGGAGGGGGCGGTTGCATGATGGTCTACTTGGACAGAGTTAAGATGAAAGATCACTAAGACTAGATAAAGTAAGATTTGTTCAAACCAAAGGTTCATAAAGCTTTATTATCAAAAATGACAATGAGGTCATCCCCATACCACTGGGGTTCTTATATCATGTGATTTTGCTTCTTTGCTTTTTGTGGACTTCAGGTCTGGGGAAAGTTCACTGGCAGGTCTTGGTCCTTGGCTTCTGGTTTTGCGGGCAGCGGATCCTAGTTGTGCTTGCTCTGATGAACAGAAGTGACAATGCTTTGTTCTGCTGCTACTGTTCACCACATAATCTGAGCAGTGAAATTGCATTACCCATTCTGGACTGGAGACTGGCAGCAGCTGGTGATCATTGGTGGGGCTGGCAGGAGGCTTTGTTGTAACCTCCTTTAGGCAGGCTACAACTTCAGCATAGGTCTGGGTCTTTGATGGCACGTGGTTAATAGCAATCTGGTGTTCATTTGGGGAATTGTCTTCAAGAGTCTGGCGGGTCTTGGGGTAATTCAACAACTCGGGTTTGCAACTTAACAAGTTGGTGGATTTCTGTATATTTTGTGTGACTCAAGTAGCCTTTGGATGATTGGGGCTCAATTATGGGGTTTTCCATGTTGATTTTGAGCCTCCAGTCTTGACACTTGGCAGATTGACAGGTTTCTGTTCCTCCTGGTTGGGGCAAGATATCTTTGGTGGTCCAGGGTTTGGCCCAACTGGCAGTCTGGCTGGCTCATGTCTATCCTGGTCATAACAAGGCCTTTTCTGAGACCTGGGGTTTTATTCCCAGGTTTTTAATACAAGTATTAAAATGTCATTTATTACATTTGGGAACATCAATTGTGAAGCAGTAGGAAAGAAACTGAGGAAGGAATACCAATAGCAGAGTAGTACCTTGCTGGAAGATGTACATCTTTTGATATACTTTGAGCTCCTCAATAAAACACATGCATTATTTAACAAAGGGTATAAAGATGCACTCTCAGTTAAAACATGTGAATTGTGCTCTACCACAGACAACAAACATTCACAAGCATCCTCTGAAATCTTTATCATCACATGGTTAACTTGCAATTTTTGACTAAGGCTAGAGCCAGAATAGATTGATAAGGCTGACAAAACTTCACACAGAATTTCATCAGTGGGTGGAGCAGGAAAATAATCTGGACAACAAAATGACATGATGTGACAGAAATAAGAAACAGATGGTCCAGTATCAACAACTGCAACCAGAGAGAAAAGCCATAAATTAAAGAAAAGTCCAAACGGAAAACTCAGAAAAGAACTGATGCAAATAAACATGGTGAACGCAGATATCTCAACAGAGCAGGAGAAAAGAAACACAAACTCATGACAAACTGCTTCCAAAAATTCAGACATGGAAGAGTTGAGTAATGTAACAGAAATCACAGGATAATAATAAGCTGTCTCCATGTGGTGGGGAATCACCCACCAAATCCACATAGAGTTAATGGTTAACCACCAACCCAGCTTCAGATACTGTCTTGTGAAATTTCCAAATGAGATACTAGGACTAAGTAAAATAATTAACCCCAACCAGAAAAGCCCTAGATAAATGGCCTGCAAGGGAACCAGAGTGTCTTCAGCATAAAATTCAGGACATTGAGATAGCACATGAGCTTCAGCTTTGACGGGAGTAGGAGCAGCTCTGAGATTGACAGGCATTGAATTAACATTTGGCGGCAACAACAACAAAGTACCAACAGCAGGCCTCATCTTCCTATAATAATCCAGTCAAGGATTGAATTGTAGGGAATGTAGTGTAATAATCCAACTACAGGATGCATTTTCAAAGTAAAGTTAGACCAGGGAATGTTGTAACTGTGCTCTTTTAGCAGAGTTACAAGGGGGAAAGTATTTAGAAACTAGATAATATTCTTTATTGAGAGATAGGTATTATATAGTCATTGTGAATCATGGATAACAGAAACATGATAGTGTTGATCACACAGTGGGATGATGAAGGGAGTGACTTGATCCTGGTAATGAATCAAGCGCCAAAACAAGTTATCCACCATAAGGGATCATCATTTGTTCATGTTGTTGGATTTGGAAATTGGAGTTGACTTCCTAGTCTGGCTCCAAGTGACAGGATAGTTAGATCACAGGTCACAAACCTGCTTACTCAGAACCTTGCTGGAGGGTTGAGCCTGCTGTTTTGCCAGGAATATGTGATTTTTTTGAGTAAATTTTTGGGAGGACTCAACTCTTAAGAGTCGAAACAGTGAAAATTATTCAATATATATCAAAAATCAACCAAGCATTACCGCCTGGATCCTGGGCTCCTATTCCTTTCACCTTGTCAAGTGAGTATCTAGTCCAGGTTGCAAAGAACCCTTGAGTGACCAACTTCTGATGATCATGCTGATTAATAAGTTCATATCTGCTGACCCTTAAATTATGTCAATTTATCAACATCAACTTACGGGGGGATCAGATTCAACTGGCAAACTGGAGCAGCTGTAACCCATTTTTGATCAACTGCTTGATTCAAATCCGTTAAACCAGTCAGTTTTTAAAGGTTTTCTGGCTTTCTGAGCTTTTCTACTCAGCCAAATAATTCCTGGCATTATGGAACTTAATGTAGCAATAGCTGATTACAAACCAGGGTACAAGCTGATTGCTGTAAAAGCTTTATCAAGGCTATACTGTAAGCACTTACTTTGCACCAACGGAGAGGACCCTGATTGTCCATGTTAATAACAGGAAATTTCTAAGAGAGGTTTTCACATGGTACACCAATGGGTGTACAATAAAATATCCTTAATAACAAACATCTGTTCAAAAATTATATGGCACTCTACACTGCATATTATCAAGAGCAATACAGTGCCCTGGGTACCGTCAACACAAAGGATTGTCACAATCCTTTGCTACCACAGAGATTTAGACCACACCTGTAGTAAGAATCTGCCTGAATATCCTAAGACTTGATACTAGTGGCCCAGCATGTTGGACAACATCAAAGAGATGCTTGATCAATGTGAAGTATGTGAAAGGTATGTACGCTCCAAGGCACTTCCCAAATCATATATAACCACTCGAGTTCAGTTATGCCAGTATCAATCACCCAGCTCTTCAAGGTATGGGCATTAGACATTGTAAGGCCTGTGCCTAGAGATAACAAAGGCAAAAAATACACCATCACAGCCATTGGCTATGCAGCAAGATGGTCTGTGGCACAAGCCACAAAAGAACACAAAGGGAATGATGTGAGACAATTTATTGGCAAGGAAATCATAGCCAAGTCTGGAGAACCTGAACTCCTAATTAAAGATAGAGAAACAGAACTCACTGCCATTGGCACCAATGCCTACCTTTCTAAAAATGGAACAAAGCATACAGTCATCTGCTCCTATCACTCACAAACTAACGGGAGAGTGAAACAATTGAAGGGTGCTTTTGTAGAAGCACTGAGTAAATTATCCACCAATAAACCACAACTCTGGGCTGACATAACCTTACAGCATCAATGGTGCGTCAAACACAGGTCAATTGCAATACAGGCAAAAGCCCATATGAACTGGTATATGGGTAAAAGCCTATCATTGCCAGTACTAAGTTAGGACCCCAGTTATCTTTACCTAAGCAAGTACCAGCTGACAACAACCCTGATGTACAACATGCCAAAAAGGATCAAGAGACCAAATAAAAGGAAATAGTAGAGAGAGAAAAAGTCTTGCTTCAACAGGAACAATTCCAAGTTGGAGACAAAGTTTGGGTCATCAACCATGATCTGCACAGGTTAGAACCAGGACTAAGAGGGCCAGGAGTTGTCATGAAAGTTAAAGCCAACAATACCTACCCATCAAAGGAATTGGTGCCAGCACTGGGTTGAAACTTATGCATTACAATAAACTCTGCCTATGTAAGGCAAGATCTGCGCAGCGTGATTCATGGTTACATGTCCCCAGCATAAAACTGGATCAATATCAAGCCTGAATCCCTGACACTATCAAGAAAATTCCTGAGGTTCTGCTTTTAAGTAATCCAGGGGGATGTTGCAACATCTATGATTACTCTCTCTCAGGGAATTAATTTCTCAAGTGATTTCAAAATTAACTCTTAAGCTGTTGGCACTCTTATCAGCTGCCCATCTCATATGAGAATCAACCCTTTTGAGTCCTAAATGAAACACTACTTGGAAAAACCTCATGTCCATCATGACGTGCATGGACAATATGTGGCTCCTCATTATACTATATAATACTCTAAACTCATACCCAATAAAGTTTTATTCTCTTCTTAATTTCCCCCTTTATTCTGTTTCATTTACTTTCAAGAAATGGGTCATTATTTTAGGGATTAGGCCATTTTCTAATACACATGCTGCTCAAGTCGCAGCATAACACAGTTCAATTTTGAAAAAGTAACTAATTAACATTCTATATTTAAAACATTAATAACTCAATGAAAAATTAATATATTTTCACACTGTAAACTATAAAAATGAAGCTAAGAATCCTATCTTTCTATTGGTGTATAAATTTTAATATGTATACTATACTCAATATTAAAGCAAAAGTAATTTAAAAGAGTATAATCCAGATTTTATTATATGATTATATCTAATGCTATAAAGTAGATCACTTCAAAGCTAATAAATACTCTTTTTTTAATATACAACAGATTTTTTTATTTGACGAAATTAAAGATAAGATTGAGAGCTTTATTTTCGCATTTTATTTTATTTAAAAAGTTCAATTCTTTAGGATTTTATAATAGTTTGAAGTTAGGGTGTTTTTATCACTGTTTAGATTGATTTCAAGGTTCAAGTGAGCTTTGAACCTCAAATTAAGCATTCTTTAAATGGAATTCTTTAATATTTTATCATTTTAAAAATATGCAGAAAAGTTACAATTAACTGAATACATCATTTAATTGATTTGCATTGATTACAAAGAGGATATGATGTAATAATAATGCTTAGCTGCTTCACATGTATCACTTGTGCATGAAAACTGGGTATTTAATTAATTTCTGCAAACATAAATTCAAGTTCAAACTATAATAAAATATATCACACCATTTCTTTCAGAATAGTGTCATTTAGCTGGGTATATAAGAGCTAAAGTACCACAAAGCTTCTAATCCAAAAGACCCCGTTCAAAGGCCACATTCTGATCATAACTACTCCATCATTAAGACACATTTCAGAGATCTGACCTAATTACAGATTCAAAATACTACCATGTCCTCAGTTAAATTTACTTCTGCCATGCTACCCTTTTTTTCCTTGGGAGCTTCAACAAAAAGAGAGAGAATTGCAATGTTAAAAAAGGCATTCCTCTTTATTGCTGGTGATGATCTTGATAATTTCATCAAGCACTTCCTACTCAAACGGAATTTGGGAAAGCTCAGTTCCTGCCAACTATTCAAAATCAAAAAGGCAATGAGTTCATTGAAAACTTAAAGGATCTCATGAAATCTTCTCCCCAAAAACATCTCCCAGCCTTGCAATCTCTGGTTACTTCCAGTTACTCTTTAAAAGAGCTTAATGATATGGGGTTTAATATAACCAAAAGTGAGTTTGAATACTCAAGAAAAATAAATAAAAATAAAAATGTAAGTTTAAACAAAAAAAGCCAAAAAAATAATAACTATTCATTAAAAAAAGAAATAACTAAAAAAATAATTAAAAAAATGCTGGAAAATTCTTTTGAAACAAGCCAGTTTACAAAAAAAGTGCCTGAAAGAATTTATAAAGATATAGAAAAAGAGATGAGTAATTACTCAACTGAAATTAAATACTCTCTACTTAAAACAAAAAAAGAAATATATGAAAATATGAAAATAAAAAATGAAATTTCAGTTTCAATTTCTACTTACTATAAATTAATCCCTAAAAATATAATAAAAAGTAAAAAACAAACCAATATGTGCAATATTTGTAATTTAAAAAATTCACTAGAAAAAAGAAGGAAGAATGTGAAAGTAAAAACTTACCATTACCAGAATCTATAGAAAATGACTTAAAGACTATTAATCAGCACCAAGACTTTTATGTTCATCAAAATTGTGAATATAAAAAAGATATTAATGAATTGGATGATGAGTTTTGTGTTGTAGTTATAGATTATAAAGAAAACTTAAAGGTTGGAGGTGGTCCAATTGAGACCAATAATTGTTTTTATTCAAAAAAAACCAATCTCATTATTAGGGTTTGCATTAGTTTTTAAGGAAAACAATAAAATTAAATATGAATATCATGATTTTTTGTCTCAAATATTATCAAATTATTCTTTATTTTCAGGTGAGTGTTTTATAAAAATTCTTAAATTAGATAGATTTAAAAAAATATAAAATATAAAAGTATGGACTGATAATGGAAATCATTTTAGATCATATGAATTTTTATATTACTTATTTAAAGAGGCACCTAAATATATTAAAGGTTCTATAAAATATAATTGTTTTGTAGAATGTCATGGAAAAAGCATTGTTGATGGTCACTTTGGTGTAATATCAAAAATTTTAAAGGAAAAGGAAAACCAGCTTTATATTAATAATATAAATGATATTAAAAATATTTTTGAGCAAGAAGAAAAAAGAAAAGAATTATATAAATCAGCGCTATCAGGCTCAAATATTTCTCAAAAGTCATTCTTTTATATTTATGAGAGAAAAGTTAGGCCTATAAGGAAAGAGCTCAAAGTTAAAAATCTGCGCATTAATCTTTCATATTTGATGAAAGATGGGAAGTTGTATACTTCACCTTTAACATTTGAAAGTTTCTCAGAATATTCTGAGATAACTTATCATTTGAAATCACGTGACGATACCAGAGAAACAAAAATATCAGAAGATGCTAGTGGTGCACTAGGGCAAGTTCATGAAGTAGGGCAGCTTACTAGAGGGTGTATTTTAAATAGAGTTATCAGTCTTTCAAAAACAACAACCTTTTTTTCTGAAACAAACTAAGAATATTTATGATGAGCAAAAGATAGGGTAATATCATTTATAGCTTTGGGGCTGCTATTACTCTCCCATGCAACTCATCATAAATATTTTTGGTTTGTAGTTCGTAGTAGCACTTAAGATATTTTCAGTAATACTATAAGTTGCAATTTTCAATTCTAAAATTGATGCCTTATTTTTTAAAAAAAATCATTTAAGCCCAAGATCAATTAAAGTTTTGGGATTTTTTGATTGTATTTTAAGCTTTCTGAATAATTTGAACATGAATAATGCAATTAAGTTCTAAAAGGATAAATCTGGCGCCTAGGCATAACAAGAAAAATAATGACCCAAATGTATACTCGACATGTGCATACAGTTATGTAGTTAATCACTTAAAGGTGTACTCAATCTATTTTGAAAAGAATTTCTTTATGATAAGTAACTGACCCCCTTTTAATCAGCAGTGGAATAGTATGCAATCTAAACATTTTTAATGCTTATTTTATTAATTCAAACTTTACTATTGGGGGGTCAAGCCATGCAAGAGCAGCTGTAACCTATTTCTGATTGACAGTCTGGTCCAGATCCTCTAACTATGGTAACTGTTTCCATAGGTTTGTCACTTTCTGATCACAGTTTTTGGGGAAATTCATTAATGAAGCTATAGACGCAACCATGATACTTATCATCTAAGCCTACATACTTAAGCAGCTGATGCTGCCCTTTGAAACCTTGGGTTCAAAGTTGCCATGTGCAGTGTGATAAAGCTAGTAGAGTTAGTACCAACTGATTGAGGTTAATTATCAAGCTTTACAGTTCTACTGCAGATCCCCAAGCCTGTTCTATTCATAGATGTATTTTTTATTATGGTTCAACTAGCAATAATATTATATCTATATATATTCATTATGGTTCAAAAGGGAAAATTGTTTTATTCATAGATATGATGTATACTATTTTTATCCACTGTGAGATTAGATTTTCGGCTTCGACCTTGCAGCTATGCAAGAATATACATAGCGATGCATAACTTTGCATTCGAGAAGCTATAAATTTTGATAAAACAATTATCCTATCAGCACCTAATTGGTTCAACTGGCTGGCGCAGCCAACCAGACTCTAGATGGTTCCTTGCTGAAGGCGGTATTGCAGGAACCGTCTAGAACATCTACAGCTGGTGAAAAGCCTTGGAGCTTGATTTGAGATATCGCTGGGTGGGGAGATTCCAGTTCCACATAAGTTTAGCCAGGTAAATAAATGGCTGGAGCCAGTTGGCCATGGTTTCGTGCCACAGCTCTTCGGGATACCAAAGGATACCAAAGGAGGCTTGATCTTCATCGGTGGCAACTGAAAGCTAGTTTAAAGCGGGGGACATAATTTAACCTTTGTTATAATATCTTTGGCATACCCTTTAACACATGTTTATTGAGAATGGGAGTTGGTGGAGGAAGTTTGTGTCTGGGTTGCAGTGAAGGGTTGTTGGTTGACTTTGGAGGTAAGGAAATCAACTCAGGGGTCGATTGATGTGGATCGGTTGGAAAATTATTAAGCAGCAGGGGTTCATTTATTTAAATGTAGTTTTTGATGGAGGGATTTGGGCTATAAAGCGGTTGCTAAATGGAGGCGGGTCTAAGTGATTTTTTGGTGTTTGAGGAGAAATGATGGTTCATGCTGTTGACAGGTGATGATAATGGGGCATGAGTGAGACTCAGGAGGTAATTGGATCCACTAGGTTGAACCAATATATTTCAAGCTGGAGGGTTGGGCTGTGGCGTGATTGTTCAAACAGCCAATCAAGTAATGCCCGAAAATAAAGAATGGCAGAGCGATCTTGTTTATAAACTTGACAGGATGGGGAACTCAACCAAGCTACAAAAGTCTGCTGCCAATATCATTTAAATTTAAATCAGGATGAGTTAAATATGCGAAATCGTGACGGGGTTCTAACCCGATACCATAGCTGGCAGCCAAGGGTTCCGTATAGGATAAATTGCTTGGAGTCCAAGGTTTGGTGGGTCACGAGGAGGACCGATGGTTGCCAATTTCGGAGGTTTAGTTGGGTGGGGTGCCTCCTTTTGGAGCATCGGTTAGCTTTACACCGGCTGGATTGAGAAGCTTAATTCCGGTGGAGGGAGAAGGCTGTGGAGCGGAATCTGGCTTAATGGAAGTTGGATTGAGAAATGTAATTCGGAAAGTGCATTGGCACAGGTCGGCGATTTTAAAATAACAATTTATATTGATGCTGGATTCGGCTGGGATGCAAGGGAGGGTGGAACATGAAGGTTGTATAATAATACAAAGGATGAAAGATCCAAGCCATGTTCAAAGTAAGCAAGGATGGACAGGGATCAATCCTTCTTAGTGCAAGTGCCTGTGATCAATGCAACCGTAAGAGAGTACGCTGCAACAAGCATCTTCCAGCTTGCCATGCCTGCCTTGAGTTCAATCTCAAATGCACCCGAAACCGCAAACTGAAGACAAAGCCCAAGGTGTCATATGAGAATGTTGAGAAATTCAAGTTTAGTGTACGGCGGGTAGTAAATCGACCTGTTATTGATGAGCCTGGCTGGGGAATGGTAATGGCACAGTGGGCTGTCAACTCTCATCAGCGTCTCTACTTCCATTACTTCACCAATTTCCTTGGTATCTATTTGGGCTGTCCATCACACCAAGATCGCACTACACTGGTAGGATTGATGAGGCAGATTCAACCACGCCATCTATTTAGTGGTGTACCATTTCAACTCATCCGCTCAGCAGATGCTACTAGCCGACTATTAAAATATGCCACAGATGCATACTTTCAATACTTCAGTCCCTTCTGCCCTTTATTCACCCGTGCTGGTTTTGTAGATAAACCCAGATCTTTACTTTTACGCTTGGTGGTGCTGCGCATTGGATTGCAATTCTTAGATCCTTGTTCACTCAATAATGAACTGAGTGATACTCTTGACCGTCTCCTTCTAGCTGCCACTGTACCTTCACGCTTGAGTTGTTCACTCGATACTGTACAAGCTCTAATGATATCTGTACTGGGTTTACATGATACAAAGATGGCTTCAAGAAGCACAACTTTATTTTATATTGCTTCATGCTATATTGCTGCCTTGGGCCTCCACACCCACCTTACCCTTGAGTCACAGCTAGTTCTAAGGATGGCAACTCTTGCCAACTTTCATTTTGTTCTTCCTCGAGGCTTTTGCTGTGTTTCTGCTTCCCATACTATCCCAAGGCTTCCTGCTCCCCAGGATATTGAAGAATTGACAATACAAGTTGTCAACTCCTCCAACTTGGAGGATCTTTCATCACTCACTAGGCTTAAGCTAGAATTCTCCCGGCTGATGCGTGATAAAACTAGCCCTGCAAGCTACCTCTATAACATTCAACGCACCCTCAATCACATAAATGCCAACTTTGTCTGCAATAGCCAAATTCTCTACAAGAATAAACATCATCCCATGGCCCGCCAGCTCCTTCTTGTCATGGCCATCCGATCTCGCTTTCTCCGCATGCAGCTATTGGAACTAGCCTGCTACACTAACCTCAAGTGTCCATCCACTCCACTCCTCCCCCAACCAGACTTTACAAAACCCACCGCCCCAGCCAGACTTGGGCTTATCTATGCCATCCAAATTGTTGATTTGATTGCCCTTGTTAGCATTGGCCCCTATCTCTTCCTCCGCTTATGCATGCTCATGAATGCTGCTAGGTTCATTGCTCAGTACTTTCATGCCTTTGCTAACCTTTCCCAACCTCTCATCAACAACACCCCCAACCTCCTGGTACTCAACAAGGCTCTCCTAACCATCAAATCCATCATCACACTAATGCGCAACACTCCCATCTCTAACTATGAGGCACATGCAAACTTCAAGATATTCCAAGTCCTTCTTCACCGCCATCACATCAACCTCCCCCCCTCTGCGGATCCCAACTCCTTTCAGACCCACCCCTGCCACTAATTCTTTAAATTAAATACTTTGAAGGGTACCCACTCTATCCTTAACTTCCTAATCAGGTTCCATCCCTTAATTGATCAAGCTCAAATGTTGCAACCGAGTTTCCAGAGTAAACACCATCACCCAAGAAACGGTTGTACTACCCCCTATAAGCTCCTGATCCACCGCCCTCCATTGGTAGGACCTCCTGTGGCTGCATCTCATAAGGGGTGCCGCCTGGCCAGGCTCCACAACCTTAACTGCATCCGTCCCAAGGGTGGGGCCTAATTTGGTGTTTAAATCTGTTTGGGGAGGGAGCCCTACCCTCAGTATCTCTCCACCCCACCAGCCTCCATATGAAACCTATTAATAGAGAGGCATCTGAATCTAAACCTGGACCTGGCAACCCTTGCATACAGGTTCCTTAATTGTCAATCTCATCCCAAGCTACCCAATAGGATGCAGGTACAATGCCAAAACCTATGTGGGTCAGGATAAGGTCGAGGTGGGTAATGGGTTGGTGTGAAATATAAGATATTCCAAGTATCTCTGGGCAAGGGGCTGACATATTGGCAGCTACTAGATCCTTTAAAAAAATTAGATCCCCTAAAGTCAAGAAGGTATGGGCTAGATTTTATAAAGTAAAGTTAACCCCTAGCTCTCAGAGCTGTCAGGGTAAACAAGGTCAAGCCAACCTAAGCAAGATCTGCCCAGGTCTGAACAAGACCAACTGAGGTCAGGGTAAGATTGTTGTTGATGGATTTATACAGTAGCTTTAAAGGCTATGGAGCTAAGCAAAACTAACTCATCTGTAAGCAAGGACAACTGAGATTTAAATGGAATCAAGTCGGATGAAACAATGATTGGATTGAACCCAAATCTATTAAGCAATATAAATCAATTGGATTTGATTCCATTTCCATCTGAGTCAATTTCGTTTACATCTGAGTTGTTTCTGTTTACAGATGAGTTGGTTTTGCTTAAATTCCAGCTTTTTTTGCTTAGAGCCATAGCGCTGAAAATTAATGTGTTGAGTTAAGATAGATTTGGGTTCTACTGTCAAAACAGCAGGTTGACACCTAGCAAAGTTCTGCACAAGAGACCCTGTGCTAAAAAAGGACTATCCTATCACTCAAAGCCAAACGCGGAAGACAACCCAAATTATCAAACTGGGAAACAGGAACCAATGGCAATCTTAACTTGGTGGCAGCACAGTTTGGCACTTCACTCCTTACCAATATCAAGCCATCATTCTACACAATCTAATTGATTTATTGTTTGTCATGATCTTGATACTCTTAAAATGATTCAAATCAACTATATAATCCCCAATATCCTAACAAAAGCATTATCTAGCTTCAAATATTTTCTGGTGTAGCTCTGCTAGTACAGCACAGTTACAACATTGGTAGCATAAGTAGGTTTTTCATCCCATCTTTTTCTTCAAAGTTCCTCCTGTTTTCTGTAATTGCTGCAGTCAACAAATATACAAAAGAATCATGTCAGGGCTACCCTAAGATTGAATGCCCTGCACACTTGGAACCAAATTCCAAAAAAACACATCCTTTACCAAAATATGGTAGACCCAGTTCCTGCCTTTAAAAACCTACCTGCACAAAGATTCTTCCCGGCCTCTTCTTTTACAGCTCAAACTAATGACAAAAGCATCATGCCCCCACACAAGGCCCAGAAACTTTGCAGTGCAGCCTTGAAGCCATTTGCAGGGGGCGCTAACAACAACAGCAGCGTCATAGCATAAATACAGACCGCCTAGAACAAACTAACACAGATAAAATGCTCAACATGTTTCTTGATTGCAGAAATCTTCATTTGGATGACCCATGTCATGGGCACCTGGTGCAATAAATGGCACAAAGCTCATATAAAGAAGGGCGGGAAGACCTTTAAATGGGACTTCTTGGCAAGATTAATAATGAAGAAAACTGCTGCTATGATAATACACCAATTAAAGATCCTGAAACAGACAGGCGTAGTAAAGAAACGCACCTGCACATATGAGGAGCTCCGCCTACAAGCACCTTCAGACATGACATTTGACAACCCAGCTAGCACCTCATGTACTATGACACACTCAAGTTGTACGTAATGAGACATGTGAACCTGGACCAAGTGACTAATCTGCAGAGCCTTTACTGCAAGGCAGAGAAAGCAGAACAAACATCCAACACCCTTTATAAGGCCCAGACTAGAAAGAGAGATACCCAAAGACTCTCACCCACCAAGATGTTTCAGCCATTCTTTGCCTGGCAACAACAACAATGATACAGACCACAAACTCTCAGGTTCAAATGGTCACAGTAATGGGAACAATGGCCATTCAAATTGTACCCGTTTTTGTGTCACCGCCACCCAAGGCAACCAAGATGAGGGAAAAGCCCAGGGAGAGCACTAAGCGAGCCAAGCTCTTCCCACGCAACTCCTGACTTACCCAAAAAGGAGTACTGCCCCAAAGACGTTGACTAGTGCCAATGATTCAGGTTCCCTCAGAGGACCAATTACTCTATACCATTGCCAGACATACCAATAAGCTGATATTCTATCCTTTTCTCTTTCAAAGTTATACCAGCTCAGCGCTCCTGGATTCAGGAGCAGATTGCGCACTTGTAAATAGTAACTTTGTGGACAAGTTCAAGCTAGCCACCAATTTTTTTGGATTAGAAATGTGGTTTTGGCTGATGAACACCACATTGCTGTGACAAGGAAAACTGCCCCCTTTTCATTATACTAGAGAACCTCCACTTTACCATCCAAGGGCCCATCATTGATTTTCCTATATTTGACATGGTTCTTGGTCTGGGCTGGCTAAGAAGAAACAACCCTCAAATGAACTGGATTGCTTCAGTGTTGACCACCAAACTTGAAGGGGTGAGCCACCAAAGGTTCCCTGAAACAGTGGATCAACTGCTAAAGGACCATGTGTTTGTATGTATTAATAAGGAGCCCCTTTTGGGAAAGCTTCAAATATGGAATTAGGAGAGAAGGTATCTTTTATTGGATAATACTTTAGGCTTATATAGATTGGGCTGTGGCAGAGATTTAGTTGGATCAAACCTAGGGGTTAGTCATGTGCGGGATGGGTTTGGGCCACTGGATACTTGGATTGTCATGTGATATTGCTTGGTTACCATTCTCAGTATGTTGAACGGTATATTATAAGGGCACCAAATTGGGTAATGGCTGGATGTTAAGTAGGTTGGCAGTAGCCAAAATGCTTGTACATCCAGATCCTTTACACCCCCTTAAGGGGTTACTCTGGTGCATCAGGAGGGGGCTTTGTTTTAACGGCTGCCGCCTGATGCTCCTGGAGCTGTTTACTAGTTGGGACCAGTCTGGTTGAGTGTTCTGCTTTACTAAGGCGGAGATGGGTTCTGTGATATTTCTTGACAATTGGGGTTTTGGCACCTTGGAATTTTACTAGATAGGTGTTGTGATCTGGTCTGTGCTTGATGATTCTTCCTGGTCCCCTGTGTACTGAGTCTAGTTTCTTTCTGTTGCCAGCTAGAACCTAGACGGGGGAGTTGATGGGAAGTAGTCTCTCTGTGGAGGGTACCTTTTGTATTTTGAGCCTTTTTATTTATGCTATTTTAGCTTTGAGGCATATGTGTTGTAGATTTGGTGCTTGTTCTACTGTGAGGGGGTTCCCCAGGGGATCTTTATGTATGGCTGCTTGTTGCGGGTAATTATTTCTGGTTTGTACCCGTAGGTTAGCTCAAACAGTGAGTAGTCTGTCCCTTGATTGGTGCGGACCCGGGATACTAGTAATGCATGTTTCACATATAGTGGCCATGTGTCTTTGGCTTTGCCATCCATTATTTTCTCTAGGGTCCTGATAAGGCTGCTGTTTAGGCGTTCCACTCTGCAGTTGGCCTTTATGGAGAGGTTGTGGAGTGTTTAATGTTTTTGGATTTTAAGTTGTCATTTACTATGTGACCTAATAACTTGGTTGCTCCATCAGTTATAATGTAGTCTGGAGTGCCGTAGTTGGCTATGATTGCTTTGTTAATGAAACGGTTTATGATTTCTGCTTTATGGTCCTTTGTTGCCCAGCAGATGGGCCAGCGTGTGACAAAGTCATTAGCTACAATTAAGAAACATTGGTTTGTCTTTGTTTCTGGGAAGGGGCCCAATACGTCTAGCCCTCAAACCTTGAATAGTTCAGGGTTTGGTACTGGGTTGACTGTTGGCTGGGGAGCCTTTGTGCTAGTATATTTCTTGCACACTGTGCACTTTTTCAGAACATCAACTATATTCTGTTTGAGGTTGGGCCACCATACTATCTCTTTTAATGTGAGGTATAGGTTGTTAGCCTTTGTATGGCCTAGTAGGTGGTGATGTCTTAATATGGTGTCAACTCTTTGTGCAAGTGAGATGTACAGGACATGTTTGTCATTAATAATTCAGTATATAGTGCCATTTGATACATGGAAATACTTTTTTTCCTTACTAATGTATTGTGGGTCAGTTGATGTGTCGAGGGGTCTTTTCCTTTGGTTTTATACTCAGTGTTGTATAGGTTTGGCCAGTCAGGGTCCAGGTGGTCAGGGTGATCCTCTCTAGGCTGAAAAAGTTGGCAACAGTGGTAAAATTGACTGTAGGGATGTAAAAGTGAGAATTCAAAAGTGAGAATCTAAAAGTGGCCATGTCGACACTTTTAAAATTTTAAAATTAAATTAAAACAGCTCATCTGAAATTAATATTTATTAGGATCATATAAAATACTTTTTATTCATTATCTCAACTAAAAAAGTCAAGAAAAAGCAATTCCTTTATTATAAAAGGCCATTTGGAAAATTTAAAAAGTGTTGACATGGCCACTTTTAGATTCTCACTTTTGAATTCTCACTTTTACATCCCTACAGTCAATTTTGTCACTGTTGCCACATAGTCTAGAGAGAGCATCAGCCGTGACCAGCTCTGCCCCCTTTTTGTATTAGATGTCCAAATTAAGCTGCTCTAGCAGGGACATCCATTTTGCTTGCCGCCGTGCAAGTGCGTTCTGAGTTTTGAAATATATTAAGGATTTATGGTCAGTTAGTACTCAGACGTTTAAATGTCCTTCTAGATAACATCTCCATTTCTTGCATGCGTGATATATTGCTAGAAATTCCTTGTGATATATTGGGTACCTCTGCTCGGTGTTGCTTAGTTTTCTACTTTAATAACATACTGGCAGGAAGTCATGCTGACCTGGCTGGAGGATGCGCAGGACTGTGCCAATAGCGGTGTCACTGGCATCTGACTAGAGTTCATAGCACCCGTTGTTATTAGGGTATTGCGAGATTGGTGCTTCAATCAAAGCTTGTTTTAATAATAGGAAATTCTTGTCACATTCTGGTGTCCAGATGAATTCTTTTTGGCATTACCCTTGGTTAAGTCATTGATTGGAGCGGTGAGTTTTCCGCAGTCTTTGATGTATTTCCTTAGGTAAGCTATCATTCCAAGAAAGTATCTAACTTGTTTAACGGAGGTGAGATGTTGCATGTTATTTATGGCCTTTATTTTGTCTGGATCTGGGTTGATGCCACTGTCAGAGACAATGTGGCCTAAGAACAGGAGTTCCCTTTTCCATAAATTGACACTTTACTTGGTTTTGCGTAAAGTTTGTGCTTTGCTAAGTTTATTGAGTGTCTTGTGGACATATGTAGAGGTGCTCCTCTTTTGTTTTTGAGAATATGATGATATTTCAAGGTAACATAATGTATTTGAAAGACCATTTAGCGCTTGGTTCATCATGGTGACAAACATTGCAGGAGTGTTAGTCATCCCAAAGTTTTTTACCCTACACTCAAAGGATCCAAATTGGTGTACAGAGCACAGTCTTTGGTATGTCCTTTTCCTTTACTTCAACTTGGTTGTAACCTGAGGTGAGGTCAATTTTGGAGAAAAATTTGGCCCTGAGAGTCTTGCAAACAGATCCTCTATAAGTGGGAGAGGGTATTTATTCTTTACTGTGCTTGCATTTAGTGCTCTGTAGTCAGTTACTAGACACAGAGTGCCTTCCTTTTTCTTTACAAAGAACACTGCTGCCCCCACAAGAATTCAGATGGGAGAATGAATCCTTTGCTATGTTGTCCTCAATGTGTGTTTTGAGGGTTTGGGTCTCCATGGAAGAAAGTCTGTAGAGGGGTGCAGGTTTGGGCATTACTTTGCATAAGTTGATGCCATGTTTGAACTCCCATTTGGGGGGTAACTTGATGAGTTCCTCTTTGAATACATGCACATATTCATTTAGGAGTGCCGCAAGTTCTGGGCATTGGATTTTTGTTGTTCGTATATTATTGAATTCAGTGTACCTCATTATATGAAGGGTACTATCTTTAGTTAGTTGTTCTGAGTTGTGTTGTTTTATGACCTGGACAAATAATGTGTCTCTTAGAATGAGGTTGTTGGTTTTTTTGAGGATATTAAAATTGACTCTGTTGTGTTTGATGGTGTGAGATTAGGCTGATTGACCACAAAAGATTAGGCTAATCATCAAATGCAGATCCTAATCAGTTATACTATGTATTACCACTAGGGTTATCATTTAATTAAGTGTAGTAATTATATCGCTGTATAATCCACTAATATATTATAATATATATATAGTTACACGCCGTGTAATTGTTAGTTTATTATAATAGATGTTGCAATTATATGTTGTATTATCGATAATCATTCCAATGTGTACTGATTGTACGCTATACATTACTTGCTTTATCATAACTGATGTAATAATTATACGCCGTAGAGACGTTAGCCAACATAGTGATTATCATTGATTCTACACCATATAACCTAAAGATCATCTATCACTCACCTAACAATCCACTCTACTTTCGTTGTATCAACACAGCTTCACACTGCCTGATGAGATTTTATGTTCATATCAAACAAGTGATATACAAAAGATCAGGAAATACTGAGTTTGGGTCAGAGCTACACAGCATATAATTGGGTTTCTTATTGGTTTGGGTCAGCATTACTCGGTGGATAATTCACGGTTGATACTGGATTGAGTCTGCTATTATATGGCGTATAATCCCCTAATTTGGACCTGTTGCATTAATAATCAGAAGACTTGCCAGCCAGAAAAGGATCACTGACTGATCTTTACAACGGAATACCAAAATTCTACCTTCCAATGCTGGAAGACAGATTAAGGACCATTTATAAGCCAACTAAATACAGTGTAGTTTCCCAGCACAATAATAGGCGTGTGATATGCAGCTAATCAATAAATGGCAGTAGGCTAGCTCAAGAAGAGCATAGTTGTAGCTGAAGTGGCATGCGCCTCATGGCTAGTAGCAGCACACATGCCAAGGACAGCTAATCAGGATAGGCGCAGCCAGAAAAGATGAACCTATTGCAAAGGTAGCCACTGAGAACTGTCTGCGCGGACAAGAACAAGGGTTGTTGTGGTATATATTGATAAAGACGCCTGAAAGGTTAATAACAAGTTCTTAGTTACACCTGGATAGATTGCAGCCGCTGGCTAGATTGTACTCCAGTATCAATAAACATAATTATCTTCAAAGCTCTATTCTATTGTAGTCTGTAGTGCTCTTGCATAGTAGGATTAGGTAGAGTACATTGGCAAGGCTAACATCTATCTGTATTTTTGAACATACCAGCAATAACACAAGTTGCTCAACATTGGTGTCACACTAAACTGAGCCTAGCCAATGCCACAGGAAACTGCTCCCGCCTGCCAAGGATTGTCCTCGGTTCCTGCCTCTGCCCAGCTTTATTGATACACAAGCAATATAGAATCATCAGGCAGTGAGGGGAGGTTTGTTTTTCTGCAGCAACCCCATGGTTGTTCGCCCTGCAACCATCCCTTTAAGGTGGCCTATTGCCCTCTGTCCCTGAGGGTCCTGCCTTGCTGATTAAAACAATCACACACAGATTGTCAAGCTGGCCAAGACTTTACTAAGGGTTCTTCCTCAGTCCCTCTGATTGCCCTGACTTAAATCTGAGCATATTATTCCACAACAAAGACCAGGAAACTTGCTGGCAACTTTAAGTCTTCAAGTCTCTCTACTGTAATGACATCATTCCAAGCTCTCCAGAGCGCCTTGCTGCAAGATCACGCTGTGGAGTACCTTGTCGGCTTTGTCCAGCCCTCTTTGAAATGGAATCTAAAACTCAGTTGTTTGCCCACCATAATCTTGAGCTTTGTCCCTTGGGCAACGCCCTCCTCTCCTGTTGCTTAAATTGGCTGAGCAATGGGGCCAACCAACACCTCCTTTTTTGGAGATGCATGGGGTTGTGAGTCCTGGCTAATCAGTCCATGTGGGGGGAATGCAAACATGCACAATATTGAACTGATCAATGAAAACACTTCCTAAACACAAAGTTCAGGCCATGATCCATGAAGTAAATGGATGGGCGGGGAGCTTTCTGGCATGGCTGCAAGAATGTCCGACAAGTTCTAAAGGAGTCAGACAAATTGTAGCGGAGAATGGCAGACAACATAACCACCATGGATCAGAAAATGTCATTGCCTCTGGACAAAGAAGTAGAACAGTGTATCTCATTGGCCTCCACCAGTTCAAAAACATTATTTCTGGACGGCTTCAAGAGACTAGAAGCAAAGTTGACAGCCAAGTGAAGGTATCCCGCTCATCTACGCTGAAGTTGCTACCTTGCCTGTACAGTGCAAAGATTTCAAGTAACACTAGAGACCAGGAATAGCAACCTTGGGAGAGCACAATCAATGGATACAAAGAAGAGCCTAAGCAGAGCGGCATGAGACCATCATGGCTCTGCAAACAGAGCAGCTGACTCTGGAGAGACGCCACAAGTCACGCCTTTCTAAAACCACCGCAAGAGTAGAGTATGAGTTTGCCAAAAAGCCGGCAGATGGATAACAACAATGTCCATAACTGCCTGGCTAGAATGTAAGCTCAGATCCAGCTACTGGAAACAAAGGCTGCAAGCGATCTCAGCCAGCAAAAAATCATCCTCAATGTGTGCAGA
Source organism: Entomophthora muscae (assembly GCA_014839935.2). Lineage (NCBI taxonomy): Eukaryota > Fungi > Entomophthoromycota > Entomophthoromycetes > Entomophthorales > Entomophthoraceae > Entomophthora > Entomophthora muscae. The sequence goes on along the minus strand of QTSX02006749.1, from coordinate 5,692 downwards.
TCACTATGAAGACACCACTGACACCTCTGATAGAAGGGGAACAGCCAAACAGGGGATTCCTGATATTCACAACCCTTCCCTCTAGAGAGCCCTTCATGCCAAAGGCCACACCTAGGGCTAGGCGTAGCTATACAGCAGATAGGCAGTCAACCGCCTCCCCTGCCAGCCCACCAAGCCTACAGCTGTGAACAAAACAATTAAGACCTCTGAACCTCCCAAAATTCAATAAAACAAGGGAACATAAATTCCTTCCGGACTCTTCAAGATGGCAATGAGGGGTGTAGCAACCACAAAAGGCAACAACACTCATCACCACCTTAGACGCAATCAGCGTCAACTTAGAATGCCCACCTACCTGCAATGACTGGTTGTACCAAGAGGCTAGACAGGCTGTGCTGGAGGAGTTCAGTGGAGAGGATATCCCTTCTTCACCAGGGAAGTCTGAGTTTGCTGCCATAAAGTTTGCTCCAGGCAAAACTCTGCAGGAATTTGTATAACAATTCCCACTATGACGATTGGTGCCTCTTGGCTCTGATACAGTCTCCACCTTGATATCCGCGTTGCAATGAAGCATGCCACTCACCTGTACAAAGAGCTTCATAGAGCATGGCCCCTGGCTCTGCCAAAGGCAAGGCTGTGTCAGAAATTGTGGACTGCCTCTGTAGTCATCCAAAACTTTTGGTCCTCCCAACCAACCTGAGTCCAAGCAACCTAAGCCAACCTACAAGAAAACCATGCTTCAGAAAGAGGACTCCACCAAGTCCTCTGCACACCCTCCCCACGTAAAGGGTCCTTACTGCATTGTCTGTAACACAACAGGACACTGGAAATAAAAGTGTCCAACCAACTTCAAGAAGGTGCATGCCACAATCCCATCCTTCTAGAACAACCAAGGGAAAAGCCACGGAAAGTAGAAGAGGGAAATTCTACCTCTGCCAAATCCCTCAACGTTCTCATTGAACCTGGCCCCAAAGATCACTGTCCCAATGAGCTACACAAAGACGCAATCCATAGTTGTGGCTAAACAACCTGTATGCAGTGACTACACAATCCCCAAAGCAAAGTCAAGCAAGAAGAGGACGCCCTGGGCTGGTCTCAAAGCCATATGCAGCCCAGTTACAGGATGCCAGGGAAAATTGTTGCTCACCATGCTCTAACAACACCTCAAACTTAAAGTCAATCCAAGTAGCCTTCCCCTTGGAAGAACTTAAGTCCTGATATCCCAATGTATGAGAAAGTTTGCTCTGCACCTTGGAGAGCAATGAGAAGAATGATATACACATTAAAAAGCCTCAATGACTCTTATATTGATTGTACCTACATTGACATATTGGTTAACAAACATTGCATTTGAGCTAAGTGGATAGTGGCGCTCCATTTATTCATCTCCACTAAGATGGTGAAGAAATTGGGTATAGCCCCAGATGTGGACTCTAGATCACCCTTTAGTACAGCTAGCAAGGAACCCATGTACCTGTGGGAGCATACAGCGCACTACCTCATGCAATTTGGCTCCACTGCGGTGTCTCCCCCACAGTTGCTTTAAGCCAAAAAATACCTACAATTTTCTCATAGGCACTTCTCCTTCCTGGTGAAAATGGTACCATGACACATTAGGGTCCTGCCACCTTCCAAAAATCCTTGGTCAGACCTTACCCTTGTTCTTCAGTAAGGAAGGGGTCAAGACACTGCTCCCCAGGCCCTGCAAATTTGTCAATCTGGCTTACGCCAATGGAATTGTCCCCGTAGCATACAAATTTCGCTGGAAAAACAGGTTAAACTTCCTACACAGATCCTGGAACATAAGGGTATTCTGCTGAGGACAAGGTCTGCCTTTTCCTGGAGCCTGGACACCAGAAGATTGCAGATACTGGGTTGTCTGTGGTTATCCCTGAAGGGCTATATGCAGAGGTCATCAAACCCTGCGGCTGCTCTTGCTTGAGCTGCGTATCGCGCTGTACATTGTCACCCCAGGCCAGCATGAGATAAACGTGTTCTCTTGGCCAACCTCACAAAGAAGATGCTTTCATCAAGAAAGACCAAAGAGATCCTGTCTTGCACCTACTTCTGGGAGGCAATGAATTTTGACATTCAGGGAGACAATCAACTGCTGCATCAAGTGCCAAGGGAATAAGCCACTACAAAAAAGCACAACTTACCAAATGGTGCAACCCCATTTTGCCTGGCATACTGTGTTAATGGATGTAGTGGGACCACTCCCACGTAGCAGCCCTGGCTTTTGTTATGTGATAGTGGCTATAGATCACCTAACTAAGTGGGTGGAAGCCCGGCCTCTAAGGAAAGTAGATGCCCCTTCCACTGCAAAATTTGTCTTGGATGCCATTATACTTTGCCATGGCTGCCCCCAGTTCCTACTCTCAGATAACGGGACCAATTTTACGGCCTCAGTAATATTGAGAGTGAACAACCTCATGGGAGTCCGCGGAGTACTCTCCACTCCATACCACCCTGAAACCAATGGGATGGTGGAACATGTCAATGGTACCCTAACCCAGATCCTCCGGAAATTAGCTTCATTGTGTACATCCTCTTGGGAAACATACTTAGGAGCAGCAGTGTTTGCGTACAACATTTTGTTGCATTCCACCACTGGTGCGTCCCCTTTTCAACTGATGTATGGTTGACACCCTGCCATTCTGCCTGTCCTATACTTGGCCACAGGCAATCCTGGGCAACTTTCCTACAATCAGTACCTAGGACAACTGGCCAACACCCTCATCAAATTGCAGGCATCTGCTTTTAGCAACACAGCTATCAAGACCCAAGCCAGATTTGAAAGGGACTCTGCTAATAGGGCCCCATTGCCCTCTTTTGAGGTAGGGGAGGGGGTTGCATACTGCAACACCAGAGGAGCAGGTAGATCCCACAAACTAGACAAACTATGGGTAGGTCCCTTTGAGATCATAGAGAAGACCTCACCTGACGCCTACACCATCAAGGATAAGGATAGTGGACGCATATTCAACCGCGTACACGCAAAGTTCCTTTGCCCATTCCACACCCCAAAGGAAGGGCCTAATTAAACACTATCTGAACTTGTCATAAAAGAAAATAACATAAGTAATATAGGCACATCATATGATTCATAACAGGAAAAATATAAAGAGATATAAATATGTAAAAAGATATAAAATATAAAAATATAAAATATAAAAAGTGCATTATATGGAAAGAGGACTTAGTCCTATGAATCTTTATTGGTGAGTGTCCTCCTCAGGCTCCTCAGGGACATTGTGGGTGGTAGCCTCCACATAGTCACCAAAAGCGTGGGTGGCCACCACCTGGTAAAGAACAACAACGTTTTGAAGCCACATACATTGCGCTTCAGGGGACAGCTGTTCCCAGTGCATAATGGGTGCACTCAAGGCCAGCTCCCCATCTGCCAGGCAACCCAGCCCACACTCAATTGGGAAGCACGCCCCCAACACCAAGCACTCCACAATGAACCCCTCTAAGGGATAATCAACCAGAAGACCCCGCTGACAGCGCAACACTTCACAATGGTAGTACTCCAAGATGGCCTGCATTTGACCCAAGGAGCCGCAAGGAAGCAAAGGCTTTGGGACCAGGAATAGGTTACCTAACAAAGCCATGTGAGGGAGATACCGGGAAGGATCCCCAGTCTCCAATCTCTCCAAGGTAACGTTAATGACGTTAGCCAGCCAGTTGTGCTGGTTGTCAGCTTGGCAAAGTCCCCACTGCCGGGTGGAATTGGGACTAGGCCCCCACGCACAAGACCAGACCCGCACCACTGCACAGTTAAAGTCAATTACCTGCGTGTATTTGGCATACAAAGCCACATTAGAGCGCAACGGCTCTACCAAGACCCCCTCTAGAGGCCAAGCCAGCTCCCGGAGGGCAACAGAACAAACAGCAGGAGGGTGATATTGCTCTGCATGGCAAAGACAGGAGTGAACATCCACTCCTTGCTTGCAGGACAGGAGGACAAAGAGGAACTCACTCAGGAACTTGTACCCTTGGAAGAGGCTGTTGACCTCAAAGTCTGCGTGGTCAGGGTTGTACAAGAGGATAACACTACCCAAAAGAGTAGGGTCAGGAGCATACAGCACAACAGGCAACCAAGGTACCACAGCCTGGGCCTGCCAAACAGCTGGGTCTACTGAAGAAGCCCCCACCACCAAAGGAGGATGACCCTCTTGAACAACTTCCTGCTCCAAGATGGGGCTGTGGGGACGCTGAAAAGGATTGGTCACCACAGTGGTGGCCAAGGACAACTCTGAGCAAGTATTGTTCTTGTGTGCCTGTAACAAACGCCAACCGTAGAACTGGAGACGGCGTGCCTCCTTACTCTGGCAATTGAACTCCTGACAACGCTCCTCTGACATGGTTGCCAGGAACTCCTGGTACTCCTCCTTGGTGCTAAGACAGGAAGATGCTGTTGAGAAAGCCATATGCCTGATTCTCTTCTTACCCTCCCTATTTATGGTCAAGAGGGGGGAAATGTGAGATTAGGCTGATTGACCACAAATGATCAGGCTAATCATTGCACGCAGATCTTAATCAGTTACACGCTGTATTATCACTTGGTTATCATTTAATCAAGTGTAGTAATTATACGCTGTATAATCATTAGTTTATTATAATAGATATGGCAGTTACACGCTGTGTAATTGTTAGTTTATTATAATAGATGTTGCAATTATACGCCGTATTATCACTGATCATCATTCCAATGTGTACTGATTGTACACTGTATATTACTTGCTTTATTATAATTGATGTAACAATTATACACTGTATAAATGTTAGCCAACATAGTGATTATCATTGATTCTACGCTGTATAACCTAAAGATCATCTATCACTCACCTCCCAATCCACCCTACTGGACGTTGTATCAACCCAGCCCCACACTGCCTGATGGGCTTTTATGCTCATATCAAACAAGTGATATGCAAAAGATCAGGAAATACCAAGTTTGGGTCAGAGCTACACGGCGTATAATTGGGTTTCTTATTGGTTTGGGTCAGCATTACACGGCGGATAATTCACAGGTCAATACTGGATTGAGTCTGCTATTATACGGTGTATAATCCCTAATTTGACCTGTTGCATTAATAAGCAGAAGACTTGCCAGCCAGAAAAGGATCACTGATTAAGCCCTACAAATGGAATACCAAAATTCCACCTTCCAATGCTGGAAGACAGATTAAGGACCATTTATAAGCGTCAACTAAATACGGCGTAGTTTCCCAGCGCAATAATAGGCGTGTAAGATACAGCCAATCAATAAATGACAGTAGGCTAGCTCAAGAAGAGCGTAGGCTGTAGCTGAAGTGCCATGTACGCCTGCAAAGGCCAGTAGCAACACACATGCCAAGGACAGCCAATCAGGATAGGCGCAGCTAGCAAAGATGGACCTATTGCAAAGGTAGCCACTGAGAACTGTCTGAAAGGACAAGAACAAGGGTTGTTGCAGTATATATTGATACAGACGCCTGAAAGGATAACAACAAGTTCTTAGTTACACCTGGATAGATTGCAGCCGCTGGCTAGATTGTACTCCAGTATCAATAAACGTAATTATCTTCAAAGTTCTATTCTATTGTAGTCTGTAGTGCTCTTGCATAGGATTAGGTAGAGTACATTGGCAAGGCTAACATCTATCTGTAGCTTTGAACATACCAGCAATAACACAAGTTGCTCAACA
>QTSX02006748.1:0-46084 GCA_014839935.2 Entomophthora muscae | reverse complement strand
ACCAATGCAAACCTCAATAAAGAAATAGGTCTTTTGGAATAAAAACAGTTATTGGTTTCAATTGGACCACCACCAACTTTTAAATTCTCCTTAAAATCTATACCTATAATACATGATTCTTTATCTAATTCATTAATATCTTTCTTATATTCCCTATTTTGATATGCATAAAAGTCTTGGTGCTGATTGATAGCTTTTAAGTCACTGTTTATAGATTCTGAAAATAATAAGTTTTTACTTTCACATTCTTCTTTTTTTCTAAGGATGATTTTAAGTTACAAATATTACACATGTCAGTTTTTTTACTCTTTATTATATTTTTTTGTATTAGTTTATAATAAGTTGAAAGTGATATTGAAATTTCATTTTTTATTTTCATATATTTCTTTTTTTGTCTTTAATAGAGAATATTTTATTTCAGTTGAATATTCATTCATTTTTTTTAATGTCTTTATAATTTTTTGTAGTGCTTTTTTTGTAATGTCAAAACAGCAGGCTTGACCCACCAACAAGGTTTTGAATAAGCAGGTTTGTGAGCTGCAATCCAACTATCCTGTCACTCAAAGCCAGACTAGGAAGTTGACTCAAATTTACAAATCCAACAACATGAACAAATGATGATCCCTTATGGTGGATACCTCATTTTGGCACTTGACTCATTACCAGGATCAAGCCACCCCCTTCACCATCCCACTGTGTGATCAACACTATCATGTTCCTGTTATCCACAATTCATAATGACTATATAACACCTTTCTCTCAATAAAGAATATTATTTAGTTTCTAAATATTTTTCCCCTTGTAACTCTGCTAAAACAGCACAGTTACGACATTGGTAGCACAGGTAGGCTCTACATCCTACCTTATTCCCCAAAATTCTGTCTGTTGCCCGCACACGCCGGGGCCAACAAATCCTTGACAGAATTATGACTGGCCTCCCGCCTGACTGGACCCTGTACACTCCTGGTGCCAAGATACCTGATGGGTTTGACCTCTACCAGAATATGATGATCCTTTTTCCTGCCTACAATGCCCTGTCAGCGCAAGGCTTCTTCCAGGCTCCCTCCACCATGCCTTGTGTAACTGACAAAAATACCATGCCAGCCTACGTAGCCCAAAGACTTCAAAGCGCTGCCCTGAAACCCTTTGCTAGGACCAACAATGACAACACTGGCACCTGGTGCAACAAGTGGCATGAAGAAAACACTGAAAAGGACTGAGATACCTTCAAACAAGACTTCTTGTCAAGATTTATGCTTAAGGACACCGCACTCATGATCATACATCAAGTAAACAACTTAACTCAGACGGGCACTGTAAAGGAACTCACCCGTGCCTACAAGGAACTCCAACTACACACACCCTCTGACATGGCTTTTGAAACCCCAGCCACACATCTCATGTACTACAACACACTCAAGTTGCATGTAATGAGACACATGAACCTGGATCAAGTGACCAATTTACAGAGTCTGTATTGCAAAGCAGAGAAAGCAGAAAAAACGTCCAACACTCTCCATAAAGCACAAACCAGAAAACAAGAAAGACCCAAGGACTCTCACCCAGCCAGGCGCTCCAGTTGACCACCCCCTGGGAACAACAGCAGCAGCACAAACCATAAACCTGCAGGTTCAAATGGACATGGACATGGACATGGAAATGGGAACAATGGCCAGTCAAATTGTACTCATTTCTGTATCACTGCCACACAAGGCAACCAAGACAAGGGAAAAGCTTGGAGAGAGCATTAAGCAAGCCAAGCTCTCCCTGCACAAATCCTGACTTGCCCATGATGAGTACTAACCCAAGGACGTGGATCAGTGTCCACTGATCCAAGTGCCCTAAGAGGACTTGGTGCTTTACACCATCACCAGACACCCCAATAAGCTGATGTCTTACCCTTTCTGCCTTTGCAGCTACACAGGCTCAGCACTCCTGGACTCAAGCGCAGATCAAACCCTAGTCAACAGCAGCTTTGTGGACAATTTCAAGCTAGCCACTAATTCTTCACGGATTAAAAACATGGTTTTAGCTGATGAAAGTCCCATCACTGTGACAAGAGAAGCCGCTCCCTTCTCCATCATGCTTGAGTACCTGCACTCCACCATCCAAGGCCCTGTCATTGACTTTCCAAAATTTGACATTGTACTGGGCTTGGATTGGCTGAGAAAGAACAACCCCCACTTAGACTGGGCAACCTTGGTATTGACCATCAAACACAAAGGCGTCAACCACCAGATCTACCCTGACTTAGTGGACCAACTCCTACGTAACCACGTCTTTGTGCACATTACAGAGACCCTGGACAAAAGAGAGAACCTCAAGACAATTAATTGGGACTCCTGCCAGTACAAGATCATACACTTCACGGACCACCAAGATACTACTACACCTCAGGACTGCAAAGTTGTAGCCACCATCCAGAAATCTTCAAGGAGGCTTTACCCAGATTACCTCCAGAAAAACATATTCAACATTCCATTCAACTCAAGGGAGTTGTACCCAAAGTGCAACCCATCTATTGCCTGACCCCAAATGAAGACAACACCCTAAATGCCTACCTCAAGGAGACCTTGGAGAAAGGACTTTTCTGTCCCTCACAATCTCCCTTTGGGGCCGCCATATTCTTTGTGGCCAAGAAGGATGGTACCCTGCGCCTAGTCTTAGATTACCAAGCCCAAAACAAAGTTACCACCAAAAATTGTTACCCACTACCACTTACTGACAACCTCTTCAATGCCCTGGGCAGTGCCACAGTCTCCTCCAAGATTAGCCTAACTGCATGCTACAATCAGATCCGTATCAAGGATGAAGATATCTCCCAGAAGGCCTTCTGTACTAAGTACGGCTCATACAAGTGTGGGGACTCAATTTTGGTATGATAAACGTCCCCTCAACCTTCATGACCTTCATGAACAAGGTGTTTGCCCCTCACATAGGCAAGCATGCCTTAGTCTACCTGGACAACATTATTGTCTATAGCCCCTCAGTAGAGAAGTATTACAAGGACCTGGAGGCAGTCTTTGCCACCCTGGCACAACACAAGCTGCTATCCAAACCCTCCAAATGCCAGTCTGTCTGCAAGCAACTGCCTTTCCTAGGGCACATAGTCTCAAAAGACGGCATCAAGCCCAACAGTCAAAAGATACAGGCCATCTGAAAAATGCCACCACCCAAAGACAAGTTGGGACATCACATGTTCCTAGGAATGATGGCCTACAGACGCCGTTTCAAACCTGACTGCGGCATCTTGACTGCACCCCTATCCACCATAACTAGCACCAAATCAAAGTTTGTAATAACCCTCCAACGTGATTCTACTTTAGACGCCTCAAGGAGAAGCTCACAACAGGACCTATCCTGCCATACCCCAAACACAATGGGGAGTACCAGATGGAAACTGACGCCTCAGATGCATCTATTGGGGGAGTACTGAAAATCAAAAACAATGATGGTGAGTTCCTACCTGTAGCCTACAAATCATGAAAACTGACAGAGATCAAGTGTCAATACCCTATCCACAAAAAGAGTTGTTGGCATTGTACACTGCTTAGTCAAATGGTGTTGTTATCTAGAACAACAGGAATAATTCATGGCGTTGAATGACTACAAGTCCCTCATATATTTCAAAACCCAAGCAAAACTATCCTGCTGTCAAATTTTGCTAGATGGAACTCTTGGAGAGATATAATATGTTCATACAATACAAGCCTGGTCCAGAGCTTGCCATGGCAGAAACACTCTTGCGCCTGTACGTCCAAGCCACAAGAGGAGAGAATGGGCTCAACCCAGACTGGTGTCACAGTAGGTTCCATCATGTTGGGAATTATCCAGCCAAGTAGAAAGGCTCAGAAAGCCAGCAAACCATTAACAAAATTGACCCAATTAATGGATTTAAATCAAACAGCCAATTGAAAATGGGTTACAGCTGCTCCAGTCTGCCAGCTGAAACTGAGTCCTTCTTACAAACTGACGTTGGTAAATTAAAATAATTTGAGGGTTACCAGATACAAGCTTATTAATCAGCATGGTTGTCAGAAATTGGTCACACAAGGGTTCTTTGCAACCTGGACTAGATACTCAATTGACAATATGGAAGGAATAGGAGCCCAGGATCCAAGTGGTATTGCTTAGTCAATTTTTGATATATATTGAATAATTTTCACTGTTTCAACTCTAAGAGTTGGCTCCTCCCAAAAATTTACTCAATAAAAATCAAATATCCCTTGGTCTAGTTTACTTTTTAAAATGCATCCTGTAGTTGGATTGTTGCAATACATTCCCTACAATCTTATTCTAAGTTGGATCATTACAGGAAGATGGGGCCCTGCAGTTGGAACTTTGTTGCTGGTACCTCCCAATGTTAATTCAATGCCTGCCAATCTTGGAGTGGTCCCCTGTAAAGACCCAAAAATTGGGGAAGTATTCTAGCAAAATAAGGGATTAAGTTGGCAACTTGGAAGCCTGTGAGCGCCGTCACAATTGGATAGACTATCATCATCAATCAAAAGACTTTGGCGTGTACGTTATAACATCTGAAATTACCAGCAAAATATGTGAGTACGTAGTATACACAGGTGTATATAGCTACGGACTGGGTGGAATGGGGCAATACCAGTGTGGGCCAGGAGTACGCTCAGAGGGGTTGAGCTGCGCCAGCTCCTTGTAGTAGTACTCACCATATGGATTGTTGAATGGCCCATGCTGTTGATTATGTTGGTTGCCCTCAATCCCTAGGCATTCTGTGAGGACAGCTGAGAAGATTAAGTGATTCATCTTCTGGTCCTGGGAAAGATCAGACAAAGCTTAGTGTCTTGTTTAACTTCTTGTAGGGTAAGTTTTAGATTGATTTATATGATACTATTGAGGGGTAATTTCACTCAATGATAGCACAAACTATCATAAATTGATTTGGCTTTATTATATACTATCATTCTTTTGGGGCATGAATAGTGCAAAACACTGGACAGGGAACCCCAAACACTTGATGTTGTCTGGAATTCCCTTTTGGGAGTGGGATGGGAATGGATTGGCAGGCAATGAATTGTTAATCTTGGCATTGCATGACTTTGAAGCTTCTTCAGGTACTTTCATGCAATCATATTCAACTTCTGTAGTTGATGCATTAATTGTCATGCTGGGCATCTTGTAAACCCCCTCCAAATTTGGTAAGTTCCAAATTTGGGCAGCAGTTCCCCCTGTTTTTGGGGTTGGGTAAATTGCCTTTTGGGGATTACCAATTGGGCAATTTCCCCATTTGGAGGGGGTAAGTGGTCCCGCTGTGGGGGGTGCACCGTCCCCTGCCAGCTGTGCGGTCCGCAGACGGGGTATAAAACCTGTTTTTCCCAAAATTTTATTTTTTAATTTCTGTTTCTTTGACCGGGTGTTTTGTGGCAGTTTCCCCAATCAGGGGGAACTGCTGCAATTTTTATTTTGCTCTTTGAGCCTGATTGCGCCCAAAAGTTTATCTTGACACAAGGTGTTGTCAGGATATTCCTGATATGCCCCCTGTCTTTGAAAATGAAAATGATGTTGTATCTCAATGTCCTGAATTTTATTCTGAAGATTCTCTGATGCTTTCATAGGCTATTTATCTTGGGATCCTTTGATTAGGATTAATTATTTTACTTAATCCTAGTATCTCATTTGGAAATTTTACAAAACATTATTTAAAGCTGTGTTGGTGGTTAATTACTAGCTCTATGTGGATTTGGGTGATCATTCCCCACCACTTAGAGACAGCTTTTTACTATCCTGCAATTTCTGTCACATTACTCAACTCTTCTATGTCTGAGTTTTTGGAAGCAGTTTGTCATGAATTTGTGTTTCTTTTATCCTGCTCTGTTGAGATATTGGCGTTTACCAGGTTTTTTTTGTATCAGTTCTTTTCTGAGTTTTCAGTTTGGGCTTTTCTTTAATTTTTAGGTTTCCATCTCCAGTTGCAGTTGTTGAGACTGGATCTTCTGTTTCCTATTTCTGCTGCGCTATGTCATTTTGGCACCTGGATTATTTTTCTGCTCTACCTACTGATGAAATCTTGCATGAAGTTTTGTCAGCTTTATCATTCTATTCTGGTTTGAGCCTTAGTCACAAGTCTCAAGTTTATCATATGATGACAAAGGTTTCTGAGGATGCTTGTGAATGATTGTTGTCTGCAGTAGAGCGCAATCCACGTGTTTTAACTGAAAGTGTATCTCTATACCCTTTGTTAAAAAATTGTGTGTATCTATTGAGGAGCTCAAAGTGATTTTTAAGTTGTACGCCTTCCAACAGGGTACTACACCACTATTGGAATTACTTCCTCAGTTTCTGGCCTACTGTTGTACAATTGATGTTCCCAAGGTGAATAAACTCTCAGTGTTGTGGTTAGCAGTCAACCAGACTGCCTAGGATCTGGCAGTTTGGGATTCCCTGTTAACCAAAAATGAGGCCCTGGTAAGCCAAATTCTTTCTCTGGTATCAAATCTGTTGGTTTCCAAACAAGGTTTGATGGAAGTCAAAGCTAAACCTGCTGCGCACTCCTGGTTTTCTGGGACTAGTTCTGCGGTGGCATCCTCCATCCAGAGTCAGGACTGTTCTTCTTGTGGTTCTTCTCAGTTGCAATTGGAAATTTTGAACAAACCTGTTGAGGTGAATGAGGTGTCTGTGGTGCCCACTCCCAAAAGTTCATTAGCTATGCTTCAGCACGTTGTGCCAGCAAAGTCTTTGCCTGTCAAATCCAAAGAGTTGCCCCTTGTTCCAATCAATTGTGATCATCCTGTCCTTCCTGCTGCTGTCCAAGAGATGATTGAAAATATTTTCAGGAGTACCCTGCCTCCCTAGTTGCTGTCTGTACCACCAAAGAAAAGAATGATCCTGCTGAGATTACAACATTTGCTGCAGATAAATCTACTTCTGGTTACTTCTTGTTTTATGGTAACACTGATAACAGTCAAACAACATATCAGCTGGCTATTCTGTTAGATACAGGTGCTTCTGAGAACTTTATGAGTGTTGAGACCACAGATTTGCTGCAACTCAAGTATCATCTGGGAATGCTTTTTAGGGGTGGGAACTGCAAAATGTTTCCCTCTTTCCAGCTCAAGAAGCTGGTGACATTTGTAGTTGCAGGTCAGTCTTTTACTGCAAGGTTCTCCATTTGCTCTACCCTCATGCATCCTATTATCCTGGGGATGGGCTGGTGGCACAACCATAGTGCATTGACCCTGTTGAAAGAAAATGATCTGCAAGTGGAACACTCTTCAGACATATCTATCCATATTCTGTTGTTAGGTATGTCCAAACTAGAGCAGTGCTCTCAGACCATTCAATCAGTTCCTGTTCCTGTCCCCGTAAGTTCAAATTTACTAGCATGCTTGCATCCCTGGTCTGCGGCATTTGACGCAACTAGGGGCAAGGTCCTCCCTAAGCACACTCAGTTTGACTTTGACTTTAAAGTTACTGCTGATCTTATTTGTATTGCATCTCCATTTACCCTATGACCTTAAAGGAGGACACATGTTTGGAGAAGTGGACTTGGGACATGTTGGCAAAGGGATACATTTTCAAGAAGGCTTTGTCAATCTGTTCTTCATTTTTGTTGTTCAAAAATCTTATGGATCTCTTTTTCCTTGTGTTGATTACAGGAATTTGAACAACATTACTGTCGTGAAGTGATTGGTTGTAAACTAGCTGTCACCACACTCATGCAATTGATCCATTAAGCTTGAGGTATAACAGAACAATGGTACTCTTGCTCTGGATGATAAAAAGGTCAAATGATCAACTAAGTTGTATCCTGAGTTCATATTAACTAATTATCAGCCAACTGTTAGTTTAATAGTGGGCTAAGGATAGGGGAAACAAGGCTGTAACCAGAGGATCCTGGCGTTCTGTGCCTCCCGTTAATCTCTCCTATTACTATATAGCTCTCTACTTGATTGATTAAATAAAGATTGAATTTACATACTTAACTTTATTATACACATTAGGCTAGATACTTATCTTGACCTAATCTTTAGTAATAAAAGGATCATATTTCAATTTAAGTGAAAGCAACTACCAACTCTACGCAGAAATACAACATTGGTGCTCACTCTAGCATGTATTAGTCCAATGATAACTGTTGCCCTGCTGGGGACTTGTCTTTTGTGCGGGGAGGTGATGGAGAAAACCTTCTCCACGCTTTCCTTTGCCACCTTCAGGACCACCCTGATGGGCTATTCTTGGAGATCATTTGCCTTGCTGGAACAAGGGATGGTCTGCCTAATGAATTCATGGCTTTTGATCAGTTCATGACTGACGTACAGCATCCCCGTCTAATAGAGGATCAGTCCTCTCTACACCTCAATGTCCCAGTGCCTCTAGAGATAGACAGAAACACAGAGCCTACCCAGCAAAAGCTGGAGCAAGCTATTAGCGGTATGGACTAAGGTGTGTACCAGAATGGGGAAGCCCACAAGAAGATTGATGTACTACTCTTGTACGGCACTACAGCCAAAGAGAAATTCCAAAATTTCACAGGGATAACTCCAAATCAGCTTCAAATACAGATGAAAACAATTGAACAATCCCAGGAGTATATTCACAGATTTGCACATCCTGCCATATGCCACAAACAGACCCACCTGGGTTATCAACTATCCCTGATCTTGCATCAGGTAAACTTGATAAACAATCAGCAGGCTTTCCTCCGGCGTCTTTATGACAAACTTACAAGCTCTATGACTAATATCAGTCACCAATTGAATCACTTGGAAATCCACCAAAACTTCACGGCAAACTGGTCAACACAGCTTGAGGAACGCCTGACAAAATACGTGTCCACAATGGTTGGGACTATGCTGGAGCACAAAGGATTGGATAATAATTGGCTAGGCACAGTAACTCACCACGTAAAAGTGCAGAAGCCACCTTTTGCTACCTATGTAATGAGGTAGAGTCACTTGGCCGCTCTGTATGACTGATAGAAGATGGGGCTGCAGTGGAAGGCAATAAGGAAGTTACTGCCATTATCCAACAGGACATGGAAGAGCTATCTGAACATGTCAGCAAGATTGAAAAAGGCCTTTGACAATCCCTCTCTGACTGTAATTATTTCAACATGAAATTTCCCAAGTTGGTAAAATTGATCAACCACAACCATGACTGCACGGAAGATAATTGTGATAATCTGGTGGCATTAAGCAACAACCATTGGGCTATGCAAGAAAAGAACAACGTGATGTTTGAAAAACAGGATTCACAAATAGAGAAGCTCAAAGACAAACTGCATGCAGATAATTGCACAATAAAAGACCTGGCTTGAGAAGTACAATCACAACATAGCAACATTCTGCATCTACAAGGACAAGTAGAGCAGTTACTTCAAGTTTACTCTGCCAAACCGTGCTGGAAACAGGTCCACAGAAGACCACAGGAAGAAGTCAAAGTGTCCTGTCCACAGTCAGCCAGGCAATGCCAGAAGACCATTTCTTCTTCCATAGTTATGAGAGGGATGAAGACAACATAGGCTATAAAATGAGGAAAGTCTATGTAGCGGAACCAGTTCTGGATAGCAGTGAAACACCTCTTCCTGGCACTGCTGCCTCTACTTCCAGGACTAGCAACAACGCCAGGGATGCGGCTTTAGAAGCACGGTTTTGCGCCTCAAGCCAGAGAAATACCTCAGCCTTGCCTAGAAGAAGTTATAATTTTAGCACTTCTTCTGTGATCCCAAATTTCAAACCAACAAACTTGCCAACGTTTGACAAAGAGGCCAGTGTCCACATGCTCCTCCAGCTATACAACAACTCTATGTATGGGGCAGACAAGGCCATGTAGAATGCGGTCATCTTTAATTGTTTGGATTTGGAGACCCAGACAATAATAATGCCGAGACTTCCAGAACAAGGCTGGACTTACAAGAATGTATCCAGGGCCCTCATCACAGAGTTTGGCAGCAAAGAAGCCTTATTTTGCCGCAAAATGGAGTTCATAGAAGGAAAGATAAAGAAGGGGGAAAGCCTAATGGATTTCTCAGAACGCTTTTACTTGGAAGCACAGACACTAGTCTCCATGGGAGCTGCCACTTTTGTTGACGTAAAAGGAGTACTTTTCAACTATGTACTTCCCAATAGAGAGCTTTCTATTGCTCTCAAATCTGGAATATATAGTGCAAGAACGGTCCCTGAGCTCATGCATCATTTGGGATCTTTTAAGGAACAGTTTGAAGTCCCTTTTCCCAATTATAAGAAAGCCACTTTGTCCTTTTCTAAAGACTCCAAAGGCAAGACTTGAGATAAGGACTCTCCTAGGAAACCAACCATAGTAGCTACGCCCCCAGTCAACAATGTGACAAACAGCCAAACCTGCTACAAGTGTGGGCAATTAGGACATCTTTCCTGGGACTGAAAGCAACCCAAGATTAATGTGCGCCACCTGAACCAGGAAGACAATGTGGAAGACAAGCAGGATGACAAGGATGAAGAAGATGACAGAGAAGAAGACGGTGAGGAGTCAAAAAACTGCTAAGCAGTCAGGTTGAGGAGAAAACCCTGACTGCTAGTAGTTCTCAACCCTCTCCACCTATTGACCTGGATCCTGATGCTCCTGACAGCAACATTGGCCTGTTGGACCAAGAAGCCTGCCCTGAGAGATACTTGTCTGATAAAGAAGAAATAAACAAATACTTGCTCCATAGAGTTTTGGCTGTCAACGCAGTGACAAGGAAGCAAGTAATCTGTACAGAGAGTATACCTTCCAAGGAAGCCGTTGACACCATCTCTATACCCTGCACTGAACAACTTTGCATGCCATACTCCAAGGTCACCCACAAGAGTGATAGTGTTAAAAAGTTGTCTCAACTATTGAGGTCAGTACAAGTCTCCACAAATTTGGATACTTTGAAATCCCTGAAGCCCAACCTAACAACTGCGCTGGAGTTGTTTCTTGCTCAGTTTAAAGGATTGGACGTTTATAAGGTTACCAAGATTACCTCCCCTCATTATAGAGAACAACACAATTGCACTTACATTGAATTGGTGGTTCACAAGCTTTGGTTAAGGGCAATTCTGGACTCTGGAGCTCCAGGAAACATTGTGTCAACCAGGCTAGTCAAAAAACTGAAACTTGTGCCTGATTTAGACTATAATGAGGAATTTAGTACTGCAGGGCCTGAAAAAACAAAGGCTTTGGGAGCCTATTCATCCTTACTACTTTGTTTTGGTAAATTGGTGATAACTGCCCCAGCAATAGTGTTGCACAACAAAAGCTATGATATCTTAATTAGTACCAGCTTCATGGCAACCTACAAAACTATCATCAATCATCAGGATAACACCTTCAGCATTCTGGGTCACTTGGTACCAATGTTCTATCATGGTGAAGGACCAAGAGACCTCCCTACAAAGAAAATCCACTATATTAATATGGAATATGCTGATGGAGATATGCCAGTAGCATACACCTTGCGTCAATGCAAAATCAAGGTTATACCTCTGGCCACTAAGGAGTACAAAGGGATTCCTTTATATTCCTCTAGCAAATTCTCCATCCTAATTGGGTCTCAAGTGATTCATAATACAGGTCTAAGTCTCAGTTTACCTAAAGGTATGCATGGTGAAGTATTTAGACTCCACAATGGTTTGTGACTGGAACCCTGGATTCTACCTGGTATTGTCATGCCATAATTGGAAGAGATTCTGGTACTCTTGGGGAACTTTTCTGATAAATTGCTGAAGGTGAAGAAACACCAACTTCTAGGCTACATAAAGCTGGAAGAGAACTCTGGTCTTATGGATGTCACCCCATTTGGTTAGTTCAGTGAACTTGCACTACCTTGCAACCAGCCGAGCGTTCTGTTGCTTATTCCATGTGAGTCTTTAAATGGACTAACAGAAGACCAGAAGGACCAATATATTTGACTCTTTGAGAAATACAAGGACGTCTTTGCAGAGAATGATCAAGACCTAGGAAAAGCTCTGGGAGTTGAACATGTTTTGGATACACAAGGCATTGTCCCTATACGCTCTAGACCAATAAGGCACAGTCTGGCCAACCAAGCCATTGTCAATGAAGAACTACAGAAGTTACTTGCATCTGGCCTTTTGGTACCCAGCAAAAGCCCTTGGTCTTCCCCATTGTTAATTGTAAAGAAAAAGGATGGTCACACCGCATAGTAATGGACTACTGCAAATTAAACTCTGTTACAAAAAAAGACTCTTATTCATTGCCCCGCATTGATGACACATTGGACAAGCTGGGTGGTGCAAAATACTTCAGCACAATGGATCTAATCAGCAGATACTGGAATATTGACCTTCTAAAGACATACCAGGAAAAGTGTGCCATTATTATGGAGCAAGGCCTTTTTCAACCCACCAGGATGCCACAAGGACTTGCAAATGCTCCCGCAACTTTCCAAAGGGCCATGAACTCTGTAATGGGAGACCTCAAGTTGACTTGTTTTCTGGTTTACCTTGACAATATTAATGTCTTTTCCCAAACTTTTGGTCAGCATTTGGACCACTTGGAGGCAGTATTTCAGCGTTTGATTACTGCCAACCTCAAGTTAAAACCAAGAAAATGTAACTTCTTTAAGGAACATCTGGAATTCCTTGGTTATATTATCAGTAAGAATGACTTGCAGCCTGTTCCTGCCAAGGTCAAAGCTATCACACACATGCAAACACCTTCCAACAAGAGAGATTTTCAGGTGTTTTTAGGGATGATTGGCTATTATAGATAGTTTATACCAAACTTTGTCAGCCTAGGAGGACCATTATTTCACTTATTGAAAAATGACGTTGAATTCTCATGGACGGATGGATGCCAGAAGGTCTTCAAGGACTTAAAAGCCACTCTAGTGTCAGAGCCAGTACTTTCCTATCCCAACTTTGAGCGTCCTTTCATTGTACACACAGACGCTAGTTTGACAACAATTGGCGCTATTCTTTCTCAGCTAGACAATGATGATCAAGACCATCCTGTAGGATATTGTTCCTGCACACTCAATAGTCACAAAAAAAGTTATACGGTCACGGAGAGGGAATGCCTGGCAGTCATCTATGCCTGCCAACAATTTAGAGTGTACCTCCACGGAGTACACTTTACAGTGGTAACTGATCATCCCTCGCTTAAATTGTTGAAAACCCTGAAGGATCTGGAAGGACAAGTGACCAAATGGGCTATTAAGCTACAAGCCTATATTTACAAGATAATCCATTGTGAAGGAGTCATGTACCAGAATTCAGACTATCTTTCATGTCTTCCTACCATAGCTTTGATCTCCTCAGCAGCAGACAAACTTTACAAAAAACTGATGCTGAAACCTTCTATGTGGGGGGGAGGAGCTGCTTGAGATTCAGAAAACTCTGAAGTCCCTTGCGGTGAACACCTGCGTCTGGACAATTAGCCTTTTAAGTTGTATAAAGGGAAGTGGTTACCATACATTTGCCCATCCTTACAGACAGACACAGTAGTATCAGCTCATTGTACTCGGGTCATAGTGGTATTTATAAGACCCTCAATCTGCTACAGCAGCATTGTTACTGGGAAGGTATGCACTTGGACGTAGCAGAAACCCTGGCCGCTTGTCATGACTGTACAATCAAGCAACCTAAGGTCTTGCGCTATCAGCACCGGCTAATTTGACCTGGTTTTGCGTTCCATACTGTTGCTATAGATGTAGTAGGCCCCCTTTCACTGACCGCTAGCAAGAACAAGTTCATTATTGTAGCAGTAGATCAGCTTAAAAAAGGGGTAGAAAAAAAAGCAATTCCCAGCCAGTTGGCACTGACTACAGCCAAGCTCATTCTAGAGAACATGCTCTACAAACATGGCAGCCCCCAGACATTGCTAACAGATAATGGGACCAATTTCACAGGATACATGATACCCAGACTGAACAAACTTATGGGTATCTGTGGCACTCTGTCAACACCATACCATCCCCAAACAAATGGAATTGTAGAAAGGACAAATGGAAGCCTGGTACAGATCTTAAGGAAGCTTAGTCACCAGCATGAAACATAATGGGATACATATCTTCCAGCGCTACCTTTGTATACAACATAGGATTCCACAGGGCTACCAGAAAAAGTCCCTTCCAGCTTCTTTATGGTTGACAGCCAAGCCTCCCGCCACACCTCTACAGTTTAGTTAAAACTAACAATCCTCTTACCCCTGATGC
Source organism: Entomophthora muscae (assembly GCA_014839935.2). NCBI lineage: Eukaryota > Fungi > Entomophthoromycota > Entomophthoromycetes > Entomophthorales > Entomophthoraceae > Entomophthora > Entomophthora muscae. Next base: position 31,935 of record QTSX02006748.1, on the reverse strand, counting down.
TTATTTGAAGAGACTAGCACAGACCCTAATCAAGTTACAGTCTGAGGCGTACTCTACCAACTTAGCAACAAAGGAGAAATATATGAATTGTGCAGTAGAAACCCAACCTGCCCTTCCTGCATACAAAATAGGATGCTTGGTATACTTCTACAGCAACCAAGGGTACAGTTGCAAAAGTAAACTTGCCTCATTATGGCAAGGTCCAGTCAAGGTAGTCCAGAAAATGGGAGTAGATAGTTATACTCTAAAGGATCTGGAAACTGGCCAACTGATCACTCAAGTCCATGTGCAGTATATGTGCAAGGCTCCAAGTGATTGAGCATAAACCCCTTTATGGATAACAATTCAGAAAAAGAAAAACCTAATGAAAATAGTCCATGGGTTGTTATCCTTTTTGCATCAAGAAGAGATAAAGCTTATAGTAAGAAGAATTATTAGGGTTAAGCAACTGGTTCTTTATTGAGATACTGCTGCCTCTAACCCCAGACGCAACTGGATGAGGACTTTGGCAATGGCTGCATAGGTTATCCAAACACTAGGTAACCAACAGAATGCAAAAGGAAGAAACAGATCATTGTTGACGGGAAGGAAATTGACATGGTTAATGCCAATTGAATAAGGAAAGGCAAGTCCAAGCAAGATGCACTCCCAGAGAAGGCTTTCTTGCTAGGCATATTCCTTGGGTGTTTTTCCTCCTACCAAGTACATAAATCCCAACAGCCATTCAATATATTTGGGCATATGGTGAAGCCTTTGGTGATACACAACTTTGGAGCCACTAAGCACCAAGTTTCCAGCCAATGTCATGGATTGTCTACTTCCTTCTCAATTATAGCTTAGGAGCTCTAGTGCAGTACCCATTGCTCTTTGCAAACAGTATTCATGGCTATCTGAACCATGCCACAAGGGCACCAGGCCAACATCAGACCAAGGATCAGACCATGCCAAAAAGACCAGTTCAAGAAATTTGAGGGCACAAGAGATCTGATTGTCCGTGAAGTAGATCCCATCAAAGGTGAAGTCCTGTAGGCCTAATTGGGCATACCCTACAAGTTTCACCCTAGGTATACGCCAATGAATATTATTCCCTGCTTTGAGCCTCTTTGTAGAGATTACAATAGGATCCTTGAGGGCCAGTATAAGAGTAGGCCATATAACCACTGGGCCACAAATTGGAGGATGGGAAATTTCTCCCAATGAAGATGGGTAGCTAGTTTGATATAAGAACCTTGACTATCTTCTTGGACTGTTATGGGGGTAATGCCCACCTCACTTTTGTTCAGAGCTTTGAGAAGATTGGCTAAATTTGGAGCAGGTTCATTGATCTTATCTGTTGGAGTGGTGGAAGTAGTCTTACTATTGTTGTTACAACTTCTTTTCTTTGCAATTGTTGAAAGCTGGTTGGACATAGGCATACCAGAGTCTTGTGTTCCTGACTTACTCAAAGAGGTACTGGGTTTAGGCAAGACAGTACTGGAAGAACTACAGAAAGCTGTGTTGATCTTGCCGCCTAGCATCTCGGTGAAGTCTGTTCCTTCTAAGGCTAGAACAGGTGAGTACTTGTGAGCGTTTATAACTGGAATTTTGGGTATTCTATTTTGAGCTTGGTTGACTCTCTGTGCTGGAACATTGGTATAGCGTACAACTGGTTTTTTGTTCCTTTTTGGACAGTTTACCATACTGAAGAAAGTTAAAAGACTTTTACAGTAACGTCTAGTTTAGTGGGGGAAATATTGTGAAGTGAATGGTTGTAAACTAGCCATCACTACACTCATGCAATTGATCCATTAAGCTCAAGGTATAATGGAACAATGGTACTCTTTCTCTGGATGATAATAAGGTCAAACAATCAACTAAGTTGTATCCTGAGTTCATATTAACTAATGATCAACCAATCATTAGTTTAATAGTGGGCTAAGGATAGGGGAAACAAGGCTGTAACCAGAGGATCCTGGCATTCTGTGTCTCTTGTTAATCTCTCCTATTACTATATAACTCTCTCCTTGATTGATTAAATAAAGATCAAATTTACATACTTTAACTTTATTATATACATTAGGCTAGATACTTATCTTGACCTAATCTTTAGTAATAGAAGGATCATATTTTGAGTTAAGTGAAAGCAACTACCAACTCTACGCAGAAATATGACAATTACAATTCCTGATCCCTACCCTTTACCTCTTGACGCACAAATTTCTTGGTGCATCAAGAAGACAAAGCTATTTTTGAAACTTGATCTGTTGAACTCATTCAACAAAAATCAGGATTGAAGAAGGAATGTAATTTTTAACAGTATTCAGAGCCAAGAAGGGTATCTTCTAATTCCGTTTTATGCCTTTTGGATTGAAGAATGCCCTGGCTTACTTTCAGCGGTTAATTGATTTGGTCTTGGGGGACCTCCTGGGTGTATGTGCCATTGCATATATTAATAACATCTTGGTGTTCTCTCCAGATGAGGAGTCACATAAGGTCCACCTTTCAGCAGTTGTAGAGCACATCCTTTAGGCTAATTTGATCATCAAACAGAGTAAGTGCAAATTCTTTACATGTAAGGTTACCTTTTTGGGTAATATTATCTTTGAGGATGGTCATACTATTGCTCCTGAAAAGGAAGCAGCAGTTCAAGAGTATGCTACTACTTTAATGGTATCCCAACTCTAAAGTTTCTTGGGAACTTGTACGTTTTTGAAGAAATTTACACCACACTTGTCAGAAGTGGCTGCCCCCTTGTATTCAGCAAGCAGGAAGATGACTTTGGTCTGGACGCCTGAGTGCGCAAACACATTTGTGGCAGTCAAAGCTCTTTTGTTGTCTTCACTTGTGTTGAGAAATGTGGATCCTGAGCTTCCTTTTATGGTTTCCACAGATGTCTCCAAATATTCTATGGCTGCTGTGTTGCTACAAACTGCTGGAAATTGTGTTGAGAGACCTGTAGGGTATTTCTCCCAGAAGATGGAGGCTCATGAACACAATTGCATGATTTACAACAAGGAATTGTTGGCAGTTGTGGAATTGTTAAGGCATTGGCATCACCATCTCATGTCAGCACGCCATCCATTTGTAGTAAGAACTGACCACAAATCTCTTCTGTACTATCAATAATCAAGGGTTTTGTCAGGTCACTAATTGAGATGGAATAAGGACTTGACAAGATACAAGTCCTGTTACAAGTTCATTAAGGGTTCTGAAAATCACTTGGCAGATGCGTTGAGTAGAAATCCTTCTCATCTCCCAGATGCTAGTATGGACATTGAGTTTAACACGCACACAATGATTCCAGACAAGGCTATGGTTCCTTTTGTACTACCTCCACCAGCTACGCTTGCCACCATGTCCTTGACTGAGGGCGCAGACTTAGACCTATATTCCAAAGTCAAGTTTTTACAGCCCCTGTCCAAAGGTTATGATAAGTTACTGGAACTAGCATGTACTCATATGGTTGGCCAGCATAAAGTTATCACAAGATAGAGCCAATTCTATACCAGCAAGGTTGCTTGTGGGTTCCAGAGGGAACTATTTGGGACAAAATCATGGAGGCTTATCACACCTGTCCTACGGCAGGCCACCCAGGGAAAAACAAAACAGTGGAGCTCATCCACCAACAGTTTTCATGGAAAGGTTCAACAGTTCAGGTGGAGGCTTATGTTTGTGACTGCCTGGTATGTGTTTGGTCCAAGGCAAGCAGGAACAAGACAAATGGTTTTTTTGGTTCCACTGCAGCCAGCTGCAAGACCATGGACGTCAGTGTTGGTGGACTTTATTGAAGAACTTCTAAATTCCAACGGGTTTAATGCAATCATGGTGGTGGTTGATTGCTTCACAAAAATGGCACACTTTGTTCCCTGCTAAACCACAATTACTTCAGTGGAAACAGCTTAGTTGGTTGTGAATATAATCTTCTCCCTGCATGGCATTCTAATGGAAATTGTGAGTGATTGCGGGCCCCAATTCATTGCTCAGTTCTGGGAAGCTTTTACTGGGATCTTAGGTATCAAATTGTGCTGTTTCACGGCTTTCCACTCATAATCTGATAGATAAACAGAGAGGGTAAACCAAAGTTTGGAGGTCTACCTACGCTGCTACACAAATGCAAAACAAGATGACTGGTGTGATAACCTACCCATGGCAGAGTTAACATATAATAACACTCCACACACGTCAACTCAGGTTTTGCCATTTTATGCCAATGTAGGCTACAATCCCTTGTCCAACATGGGTCCTCATTTGGTTAGCAATGTAAAAGCTGCAACTGATCAAGCCACTGCATTGAAGGAGGTCTGTCAGGAGCTCCAGGTTACTCTTGCTGCTGCTGTGACAACTTACAAGGAATACACAGATTGCAAGTGCCAGGAAGGTCCAACCTACTGACCAGGGGATCTGGTCATGGTGAATGCTTGCAATATTTAATTGAAGGTCCCTTGCCGCAAATTAGGTCCCAAGCAAGTTGGTCCTTTCAAGGTTGAACGTCGAATTGATCTCTCTGCATATTGGCTAGAATTACCCCCAGCTTTCAAGATTTTCCACAACTTCCATGAATGCCTTCTTACCCCCTTTAAGGGTATAGAGACTCCTTCTTCTCAACCCATTCTTGTAGAAGGAGAGCTTGAGTATGAGCTAAATTGTATTATGGCTTCCTGTAACAATCTACACTGTTTGGAGTATTTGGTGTCATGGAAATGGTATCATGATTCTGAAAACTCATGGGTTCCCCCATTATGATTGTTCCAATTACCAAGAGCTGATCAAAGAGTTCTACCAGAGCAATCCCACTGCTATCGGCCACCCTGAGCTTACCTTAGCTGCAATGAAACTCCTGCCTGCCTACAAGAATTTCTCCTTATTTCATCTCCCGGATGGGGTATTGTGCCCAGGGCTAAAGCAGAGGGTAATGTCACAGTAGATTCCATCATGCCAGGAATTATCCAGCCAATTAGAAAGGCTTGGAAAGCCAGCAAACTATTAACAAAATTGACCCAATTAATGTATTTAAATCAAACGTTTGATTGAAAATGGGTTACGGCTGCTCCAGTCTTCCAGCTGAAACCAAGTCCTCCTTTCAAACTGATGTTGATAAATTGACGTAATTTGAGGGTTACCAGATACAAGCTTATTAATCAGCATGATTGTCAGAAATTGGTCACACAAGGGTTCTTTGCAACCTGGACTAGATACTCACTTGACAATATGGAAGGAATAGGATCCAGGTGGTATTGCTTAGTCAATTTTTGATATATATTGAATAATTTTCACTGTTTCAACTCTAAGAGTTGAGTCCTCCTAAAAATTTACTCAATAAAAATCAAATATTCCTTGGTCTAATTTACTTTTTAAAATGCATCCTGTAGTTGGATTGTTGCAATACATTCCCTACAATCTTATTCTAAGCCAGATCATTACAGGAAGATGGGGCCCTGCAGTTGGAACTTTGTTGTTGGTACATCCCAATGTTAATTCAATGCCCGCCAATCTTGGAGTGGTTCCCCCTGTCTTTGAAAATGAAAATTGTGTTGCATCCCAATGTCCTGAATTTTATTCTGAATATTCTCTGATGCTTTCACAGGCTATTTATCTTGGGCTCCTTTGATTAGGATTAATTATTTTACTTAATCCTAGTTTCTCATTTGGAAATTTTACAAACCAGTATTTGAAGCTGTGCTGGCGGTTAATCATTAACTCTATGTGGATTTGGGTGGTCATTCCCCACCACTTAGAGACAGCTTCTTAATATCCCGCAATTTCTGTCACAACTGGCCCCTCTTGGTACTTTGAACAAAGGATAAAGGGCTTCCCCCTGTCACAACCAACATAACAAAGGAAACAGTTATCAAAAACAAACACCTATTTGCTGACATATACAGGACCCTACACAGAAAAATGTCTGACAGCACTACCATTCCCTTATGTCCCCACACATCAGCAAGTTGACACCATCCTACTTTACCATAGAGACCTAGGGCACACAAAAAGTTGCAACTTCTACAAGTTCCTTAAACACAAAGCATGGTGGCCAACCCTGTACCAAGACATTCAGGAAGTCTTAGAACAATGCAAAGTATGTGAGAAATTTGCAAAAAGCAACACCCCACCTAAATCAGTATTACCTATCTGCTTGCAACTGCCCTTCAAGGTATGGGCCCTATACATTGTGGGCCCCATGCCAGGAAAACACAATGATAAGAAATATATCATCACTGGTATCATTTTACCTCTGGCTAGCCAGTGGCACAAGCAGTAAAAACACACACGGGCAACAGTGTGTGGCAAATCATAGGAAAAGAAATCATCAGAAAGTTTGGAAAGCCAGAACTCCTGATAACTGATGGAGGCAAAGAATTGACCTCTGAAGATACCAACATATACCTCACCAAGAATGAGGTCAAGCACACCATTACAACACCAACCACCCTCAGGCCAATGGACGTGTGGAGCAGCTAAATGGCAGCCTTGTGCAAACCTTGGCCAAGCTTACCACTGGGAGACCTGAGGAATGGTATAAGCAGGTACCAACTGCATTTCTTGTATGCCAGACTTGCGTACACAGATCCACTGGGAAAAGCCCATTTGATTTAGTTTATGGCACACAGCCCAATATCATCCAAGCACTATCAGGACCCAAACTTGAAATTCCAAGTAAAGTCCCCCCTTGCTCAGACCCTCAAGTTATAGAGGCCAATAGTGATCAAACAGAGAGAGAAAACAAGCGTCTAAAAAAGATATTAATCCCCATCCAAAACAGACACAAGGTCAGTGACAAAGTTAGGGTCATGAACATTGACAAAAGTAAACTACAACCCAAGAAAGTAGGTCCAGCAATCATCTTAAAGGTAAACAAAAATACCACTTACCTCATGCAAGGACTCAGGAAACGTAAACAAGACAAGGTCTCCACCATGATTTCCTGAGACCCTGCATGGCAAGACAGAGATAGTGTGATAACGTCCTACCCACCATGGAACAACAGTTAGTCCAGTATGGCGCCCAGGCTCCTGACAACCTTCCTGACAACCTGCCCCCAGAGGAGGCCAACCTTCAGTGGGGAGGGGATGTCAGAACAGCAGGCTTGACCCACCAACAAGGTTTTGAGTAAGCAGGTTTGTGACCTGCAATCCGACTATCCCGTCACTCAGAGCCAGACTAGGAAGTTAACTTGAATTTCCAAATCCAACAACATGAACAAATGATGATCCCTTATGGTGGATATTTTTGTTTTGGCGCTTGACTCATTACCAGGATCAAGCCACCCCCTTCACCATCCCACCATGTGATCAACACTATCATGTTTCTGTTATCCACAATTCACAATGACAATATAATACCCATCTCTCAATAAAGAGTATTATCTAGTTTCTAAATATTTTTCCCCTTGAAATTCTGCTAAAACAGCACTTTTATGACATTAAACTGTGTCAGAAAATTGTGGACCATGTTATTTTATCATCCGCCAGATGATATCTTAAGTCTTCTACCATTAGGAAAGTATAGGGAACCTGTGACTTTGGCGTAACCTCTGGCCCAGAATATTTATTGTCTGCAGAAGTAGAAAGTCTGACAAGGCCCAAGGCCCAGAGGATTTGGGATGTTCCTTCCTACTTCTGGATATAGGTTCATAAGTTGCTATCTTTATAATTTACTATAGGAATTAATACTATATGACAACAGTATCATCTTTTGCTCCACTAATAAAACTGAGGAGAGGATCACATTAAGGAAATAAGACTTGTATCAATCATCAAGTCATTACAGATTCATCAGTCTTTTATTCTAATGGACTGGTTTTTAAGGCAGCCCACCTGCCTGCGTTTTATCTGAGTTAGCTCACAATGCTAGAAGAGACTGAAATAGCATTAGGACAACATAGCAGGAGGCCTGGCCTTTTTGGGGTGATTTTAACGGAAGGCTTGCTTGACATCTTCCACAGATTGGTATCCTTCCTGTCTACCTGAGCCACTTCCAGGGCTAGCTAGCCAGTGGTTGGCTACTAGTTCACAGAGATGGTTGTTTCAGATGATGGCCTATATGATGGCCCTAGTTCTAGGATATGATTAAAGTTTAGAATAGTAATTGTTATGTGAAGCATGTTTGAGGTGCTTGCTGATGGGAACTAATTAATGAGCAGTAATATTGTGGTACATTAATTAATTGCAATACATGAATTTGTTAATGCCAGGATATTATTTGGTCCTTGATTCATAAATCCTGCAGCCTGCAGTCCGCATTGTTTTGTTGAAACCATTCCAAAGAGTGATTGGCAGCTGGCCTGCAATAATTGGTTGGATCTTTTAATTAGTCAATCTCCCAAAATCCTGACAAACTGGCTTGTTTCAAAAGGATTTTCTGGTAGGGTTTTAATTATTTCTTTTTTAATGAATAGTTATTATTTTTTGGCTTTTTTATTTAAGCTTACATTTTTATTTTTATTATTTTTCTTGAGTATTCAAACTCACTTTTGGTTATATTAAATCCCATATCAGTAAGCTCTTTTAAAGAGTAACTGGAAGTAACCAGAGATCTCAATGCTGGGAGATGCTTTTGGGGAGCAGATTCCAGAAGATCCTTTAAGCCATCAATTGTCCCATTTAGTTTCTGATTCCGAATCAACAGAATGAACTCTGTTTTTCCAAACTCAGTTTGAGTGAGGAAGTGATTGATGAAGGGATTAAGATTGCCTCCAGAAACAAAGAGGAATGCTTTCTTTAGCATAGCAATCCTTTCTCTTTTTGTTGATGTTCCCAATGAGGAAAATGGCTGCATGGCAGAGGTGAAGTTAACAGATTCCATAATATTGGATTTATGATTGATGATAAAGAGATGCTTTGTAAAGATAACTAGCAAAAGAGTACTGGTTACAGGAATGGTATCTTTTTGTAAAGATAGTTTGAAGTAAACCTTATGTGGTACTTTATCTCTTATATACTAAGCTTTATGGCACCATTGTGAAAGAAATGATGTTATAGCTTTTATTGAAATTTCAACTTAAATTTATATTCCTAAAATAAATGAAATACCCAGTTTTCATGCACAAGTGATATATGTGTATCAGCCAAGTATCAAATTACATCATATCCTCTTTTTAATCTATGAAAATCAATTGAAATGATAGATTAACTTAATTATAGCTCTTCTGCATATTTTTAAAATGATAAAATGTTAAAGATTATATTTAAAAAATACCTAATTTGAGGGCCGCAGCTCACTTAAACCTCAAAATTCATCTAAACAGCAAATAAATTAACATCCTAGCTTCAAACTACCATAAAATCCTAAATAGTTGTGCTTTTTAAATAAAAAAATACTAAAATAACGCTCTTGATCTTATCTTTAATTTTGTTAAATAAAAAGTATATATTAATTAATGAAAGATCAACCTCTTTAGCTTAAAGCAATCTATTTTATTTCATTATCAAAATAATATAATAAAATATGACATATGCTCTTTAAAATTGCTTTTGCTTCAATATTCATATAGTATACTAATAGTTTTTTAACACCAATAGAAAGATAAGATTCTTTGCTTCATTTTGATAGTTTACAGTGTGTAAAAATATTAAATTTTTGTTGAGTGATTACTGTTTTAAATATAAACATTTGTAATTTGATCTTTTCAAAATTGAACTGTGTTATGCTGTGACTTGGGCAGCATGTGTATTAGAAAACGGCCTAATCCCTAAAATAATATCCCGTATGTACATGAAAGTCAACTCACACCATTTTATTTGTGAACCAATGTACTCCAGATTGTATTTTGAATAGTCTTGCTTGGCACGTGAGCAATTTGTTGCTGTGTTGACTCATTTTGCCCATCAACGCCAAAAATCTCTGTTAACAGAGGGTATATTTTAACCAATAGTTGGAATTCACTTAAATCTGAAATCATTTTGTTTGAATCTGAGGTATTTTTGGCTGCCGCCATAGCTTTTAAAACTACTTTATAAATAAATATGTCTTGAAGAGCAGGCTTTGAGCCAAACCCTTGTTCACTTGCTTACAGAGGGTTCCACCTTTAGCACCACTCCCCCTTCAATCACTATATATTTCAAAGCTGGCACCATCATCTTAATTTTACAAAGCTTAATTATAAACCACCTCAAAAATTTCTTCATGGCCTCTATTTTACTGGAAGATCATTATAAGCTCCTATAGCTCACCACACAGGAATGGCTCAACAATCTGCTGAGCCATTCCCATCTGTTTTAACATTTGGAACCAACCCCTACAGATCCCTTACAAATCATGCACATAGAGATTTCCCAAATATCAACATACAATCAGTATCTGCTTGAAATCTGGTCAACGCTTCATGATACACCCTTATTCTAGGTGGGGTACATACCTTGTCCCCCATATAAGAAATGAAAAACCATTGGCTATCACCATTGAGGGGTATTCTGAACAGTGCCAACTTCCCTTTATTGGCTTGATTTAACCCCAGCGGCTTTGTACGCTTTTGTTTACAACCAGGTTCCCTTTTGGATAAGGCCTTACATGAGGATTGAGCTTTAAGCTGTTCTGGAGCCTAACGTCTCCTTTCAGTTGGGACCTTAGGGCTTGAATTATATGGTCTGTAATCCATTGGCATCTGTTCTTATTTCCCTTGATTTGATGGCCAGTTAATTCATCCCTGTTATTTTCTCTCGGATTTCCTGCCTGATGGATTATTTATGTGTTGCTCCAATGGAGTGCTCTAACTTTGAGATGGACATTGATCTGTTGGCATGTTGTTGTGCTTTGAGTGTTGGTCCATGTGTAGATCCAGGGGTTTGAGTATAGTGTTGACTGTGTCAGGATTCACCCTGATACTGGCTTTGATCCAGGACACACTTTGGTGGCCTCTGAAGAGCAGGGGCAACATAGTAGCTGGTGGATGTGAGCTATATTTAAGGTTGACTATATAGCTTTGGGGAGTATGGGACAGTTTCAACTTGGACAACGTTTAATCTTCTCTCATGGCTGGGATCTTTCGTTGATGCAGGAAGGCCTGGTTTACCTGGGTATGTGGGATAAGAAGCTAGGGTTTAGCTTTAGGATTACTTTAGTATATGATCTGCTGAGTGCTGCTATTGGATTGGGTAGTGTGGTCAGGTTTTGGGGTTGGGATAATGTGATTTTATATGGAAGCTTTGTCATGGCTCAGGAGATGGTTAGCACACTTTGTAGGAGTGGTTGGGGGGATTGAAGTGGAGTGATCCTTGCTTATTGGTGGTGATTAAAGTTAATGGGGGCGTTTAATTTTGGAGATGGGGTTAGAATAAATTTTTATAGGGGATGACCTCTCTTTGTGGCAGGCACCAGAGGTTCGGGGAATGTGAGTATGGTGCGGAAGTGGGGGCAGAGACATACTTCATCAAGAGGGACTCATACTTGTTGAAGGTGGAGGATGGAATGGTAAGCCTATAGTCAAGTGTACAGAGGATGCTGCGGACTACAAGGCTTATTTGGTGCTTGGGGAAGTTGGAAATGATGGACCACCCCTTGAGGTTGTAGGGGGTATCGTCGAGGATGTCGTAGGCCAGCAGCAAGCAGGCGGTGAACAGCAGGTCGCCGGGGTGTTCCCTCAGGAGGGATGAGCCGATAGCCCTTAGTTTAGTCATGTACAGCATGCCCAGGACTATGTTTTTTGTGGGGGCTGCGGCTTTTGTGATGAGTTTGTAGTAGAAGCTTAGGCCTTGGGCGGTGGCTGGAAAGCAGGAGTGCTTTTGGACAGAGACAGCGAGAAAGCGTGCCAGTGTATGGTGGGATATGCTAGTCTTTGGCCTGTAGGTTGCAATTGCCATGAGTTGATGGTTGGGTGCCTCCCCTATTTATACGTTATTGCGGGTGGATCCTTGCTACAGAACATTGTTCAGGAAAGCATCACGAGAAGTGATTTGGCATACCGACTCCAGCCAATCATATTTATCCAGCTAATGTTGCACTAAGTGATAACAGTAAAGCAATTAAAGCAACTTTGATCTGCAACCAAAAGAGCCATCGATTGTTCGGAATGACATGGATCCTGTTATAAATATACACATGTATTTTTTAAAGGTTGCGATTGAAGCTTCTTATGGAAGGCAGATACAGGCTCCATAATCATGTCTCGTGCAAAGGTTGACATTTGTTTAGGATAAATCAAAATAACTTAATCGTCGCTGAAGTTTCATTGCAAAGCTACACACACGTCGCACTTAGATGACATGTAATCCACATGCCAATCAGTATTAAATGCACCTTCCAAATCGATTAACCACGCCAGGCCTGGCCTCGATTGGCGCATCAATTAGGCAACTTGCTTCCGCAGCCAAGAATATCTGCTGCTGAGATATTACAGCTCTATACTCTCCCCGATCTCACCCACACTATAAATGCTAAATTAAAACGGAGCCGCTTCCCAAGTGACATTGACAAACATTATGCAAGAACTGATTGTATTTAAACAAATCCTCATCTATTCCATAAGAGCATTTAGGATGTGCGATTCTAAACTTCTGTTCCATAAATGCATACCCAACCATGGCCTGCCAAATCCATTAATCAATTTGTTGAGGCACGCCATCTAGGATAGCATCGTGGAGTAGTGGTGATTTTAGAATGGATGCAGGCCAATAAATTTCAATTTAAATGCTCTTTGAAGGAGAATCGGCAAGAGTAATCTATTACGTTTCAATCTATTACATATGGATTGTAAATACATTCACATTATTAATCATTTATTTGGATTGAAAATTAGAAAGAATAACTCTCACCACCAGTAAACCATCACCGTTCGCCTTGCGTCAAGGTTTCACCTCCTATGCTACGCCAGCCCTTTTTAAAACTATGTACTGGCCATTTTTCTATTATCGTTATTAAAGATGATATGGAGGACACCGCGTGGGTAATTTCTATCTCGACTATGCCCTGCTGGCGGTTCAATCGAGTTGTTTAAATTCCCCGCAAATTTACTTACGCCCACCCCGACAAAAGGTTATCCCGTCCGAATTAACGGATCCGCCAACCAACCGATCCCGTCGCCGCTTTTGTGATTAACGCCGTCACCAAATTCCAATCAGGAAATCGTTTTCCCGCACTTTATTGCCACTGTATCCCCGACCCAAACTTGGATCGTTACCACTCCCGCTTTATCAAACCCTTCCCCACGTTGCAGCTGACGAGAGCTTCAGCACCACAGTTCGCATATATTTCCTAATCCATACCCCTCTTTGATATTATTAAGCTACCCTCCCTGCACCTAGGGAAGGGTTCTGGCACAGAAACCCGAGACCTGAACCATTGCTACAGCCAAGGTTGGGGACATCGAGATGGCACCCAAGATCCCAGTAATAGCTGTTTCAAACCTATCCAGTTCTTCCGGGAACTCATGCATTCTGTTTAGCTCTGAAATCATGCTTGGGTAGGGCTGCAGCAGACAAAGTACGCAACGATCATGTTTTTCCAGAACCAAGCATTCTGAATCAGTTCCTTTCTGGATGAGAGTGGTTTCAATAACATGGGGAATCTGAATTTCCACCAAAGGATCTGGGAGAAAAATGGGTCAGAACCCTACACCACCTGCTTGCCTTCTGGTGGATTTCCCACCAGCAACCCCAGCAGTGTTTGACAAGAATAACTATAAATCACCAGAGATAACATACTTGACCATGAAATCAAACTTTGAACCAAGTATCATATTTGAAATACCCTATGCTTGATCAGTTTCAAAGATCAAAGTATCTCAACCTACCTATCAACGCCTATAGCAGAATCCAAAACAAACCCTTACCTTGGCAACCCCACCGACCATATTCCAGATAAATCAGAACCAGCTCTAGTTTCCCAATGCCAGGTTTGATCAGGATGGCTGCTCAGTTACCAAGTAGCCATCCAATCCGCCCCACCCTAGGCACGCCCCAAGCTTGCAGGAGTTTTTCAGGAGAAGCCCCTCTCGCAAACAGGTTTCCTAGGGACAGGTCTTTCAGGCCATATGCTCAAAGCTGGTGGGTTGGAACCAGTTCTAGTGCACAATATTTTACAGCGTCATATATTTACCTCTGGGGAGTAAAGACCACAAAATATCCAAAATTCAAAGAAGAGACCAATAGCTTTATTTGGTATAAAAGAAGCGTGCCACATAGCTAACTTTTAAGCCACATATTGTCCATGTAGACCATTAAAGTCATGGGATTTTAGAATATGTCAAAACAACCAGGTCAACCCCAAGCAAGGTTCCAACCAAACAGTTCTGTAGCCCGCAACCCAACTTCCCCATGACCCAAAGCCAAATGCAGAAGTCAACTCAAATGACCAAATCCAGCAATAGGACTTAGTGATGATCCCTGTACGATGGACAACTTGATTTAGCGCTTGGCTCATTACAAAGATCAAGCCATCCATATCCAACCAAGTGATCCTCACAATCATGTTCCTGTTACCATAATTCACCCATAACTATATAATATTGATATCTCAATAAAGATTATTATCTATTCTCCAATCATATTTCCCTGGGTAACTTTGATAACCTAGCAAAGTTACAACATTGGTAGCACAGGTAGGTTTCCCATCCTACCTTCCCTTTAAAGATTCTTCCCTACATGCCAGGGACTGAGATACCAGAATGGTATATATTATACTGGAACATGGTACTGTTGGTCCCTGCCTTTAACGCCTTATCAGCCCAAGGGCTCTCTCCAGGCCCCCTCCTCTATGCCTTGAACCACTGACAAAAGCATCAGCCTGCCCACATAGCTCAGCAACTCCACAGCACTGCCTGGAATCATTTGCAGGAGCAAATGACAACAACACTACAGCATGGATCCAGTCCACCCAAAGCAATTTGACACAGATGGAGTGTCCAACACGCCTTTGGATTGCTGAGATATCCATTTGCCTGACCCACAACATAGGAACTTGGTGCAATAAGTGGCATGGGGATCATACAAAAAAGGACTGGGATACTTTCAAACAGGGCTTCTTGGCAAGATTTGTAATGAAAGACACAGCCCATATCATCATCCAGCAGGTGAGGAACTTGACGCAGACTGGCACAGTGAAGGAGCTGATAAAAGCTTACAAGGAGCTTGGGCTGCAAGCACCCACGGATATGTGCTTTGACACCCCCAACTACCCATCTCATGAACTACAACGCTCTCAAGCCACACATAATGAAGCAAATCAACCTGGACCAAGGGACTAATCTGCAAAGCATGTACCGCAAGACAGAGAAAGCAGAACAAACACCCAATGGGCTCCCCACGACGCAAACTGGGAAAAGGGAGTATTGCAACCAAGCCCCCAGACTCACTTGACAATGTATCTTACAATACACAGATGGCGCTTGATGAGTTGCCCCAGGACGTATCTAATGACATGGATCAATAAAATGGTAGCATCAAATTGGGACACCATCTCCTAATTAGGAGCGCTACCAATTTGACTTTGCTGATACCTGTGTAAGTTATTCTTTGGCTTCAAGCCTTACATAGAACCCACCACTATGCCACCCCCTTGTGGCCGTGTGGCTTTCCCCATATAGTATATTAATCACAATATTCTACAATAAACAACACCTTATTCTTATTATTCCTGTCCTTTCTATTAGACTGTTGTCTTCCCCAACCCAAATACTGAGCTCTCATTGTGCTGTAACTGTGCTGTTTTAGCAGAGTTACAAGGGGAAAATATTTAGAAGCTAGATAATAATCTTTATTGTGAGATAGTGATTATATAGTCATGGTGAATCAATGGATAGCAGGAACATGATTGTTGATCACACGGTTGGATGGAAGAAGGGGGTGGCTTGATCCTGGTGATGAGTCAAGTGCCAAAATAAGGTATCCACTGTAGGGGATCATTATCTGTTCATGTTGTTGGATTTGGTAATTTGAGTTGACTTCCTAGTCTGGCTTTGGGTGACCAGATAATTGGATTGCGGGTCACAAACCCGCTTGTTTAGAACCTTGCTGGCGGGTCAAGCCTGCGGTTTTGACACATACCCCCAACTGAAGGTCGGCTTCCTCTGGGGCAGGTTGTCAGGGAGGTCATCAGGAGCCCGGGTGCCATACTGGACTAATTGTTGTTCTGTGGCAGGCAGGGCGGTTTCTTGTTGTTTTTGTCTTGCTTGGCAGGGTCTCAGGCAATCATGGTGTAGGGTCTTGTCTTGCTTGCGTTTCCCGAGTCCTTGTACAAGGTAAGTGTTATTGTTGTTTACCTTTAGAATGATTGCTGGCCCTACTTTATTGGGTTTTAGTTTGCTTTTATCAATGTTCATGACCCAAACTTTGTCCCCAACTTCAGGTCTATCTCAGATGGGGAAAAAGGTTTTTTGCAGGCGTTCATTTTCTTTTTCTTTTTGTTTGCTGTTGGCCTCTATGACTTGAGGGTCTGAACAAGGGGGGACTTTACTTGGAATTTCCAGTTTGGGTCCTGTCAATGCTTGAATGATATTTGGCTGTATGCTGTATACCAACTCAAAAGGGCTTTTTCCAGTGGATCTGTTCACTTGGGTTTGGCACACAAGTAATGCAGCTGGTAGCTGCTTATACCAGTCTTCAGGTCTCCCGGCAGTGAGCATGGCTAAGGCTTGCACAAGGCTGCCATTAAGCTGCTCTATGTGTCCATTGGCCTGTGGGTGGTATGGCGTTGTTACAGTGTGTTTGACCTCATTTTTTGCGAGATATACATTGGTGGTTTTGGAGGTAAATTCTTTTCCTCCATCAATTATTAGGAGTTCTGGCTATCTGAACTTGCTGATTATCTCCTTGCCAATAAATTGCCGTACATTGTTACCAGTGTGTGCCCTTACTGCTTAAGCTACTGGCCATCTTGTAGCAAAGTCAATGGTGGTGGTGATGTATTTCTTATTATTGTGTTTCCCTGGCATGGGGCCAACAATGTCAAGAGCCCATACTTTGAAGGGTAGTTGTGTGCGGATGGGAAGTACTGAGTTTTGAGGGGCTTTTCTTTTGGCAAACTTTTTGCATACCTCACATTGGTCTAGGACTTCTTGAACGTTGCAATATAAGGTTGGCCACCAGGCCTTGTGCTTAAGGACCTCATATAGATTTTGGCTCTTGGTATGTCTGAGGTCTCTGTGATAGCATAGGATGGTGTCTACCTGCTGGTGCATGGGGATATAGGGAATGGTAGTGCTGTCAGACATTTTTCTGTGTAGGGTCCTGTATACGTCAGCAAATAGGTGTTCATTTTTGATAACTGTTTCCTTTGTTATGTTAGTTATGCCAGGGGGAACCCTTGTCTTTTGTTTGTAGTACTAAGAGAGGCCAGTCTGGGTCAAGCCCATTTTTCCTCCTTGAGGCGCAGACATACAGGCAGGAGAGGACATCTTCCATGGCAAGTTTGGCCCCAGGTTTGTACTGTATGAACATGTTGAATCTCTTCAAGAGCTCCATCCAGCAGGCTTGGTGACAAGACAGATTTGCTTGAGTTTTGAAATATATGAGCAACTTGTGGTCAGTTAATGCTGTGAATTCTTCCTGCTGTTCTAGGTAACAGCGCCATTTGACTAGACAGTGCACAATAGCCAACAGTTCCTTGTCGTGGATAGGGTATCAACACTTGCCATCTGTCAATTTTTGCAATTCATAAGCTACGGGCAGGAAGTCACCATCATTATTCTTGATTTGTAGTACCCCCCCAATGGATGCATCTGAGGCGTCAGTTTCCATTTGGTATTCCCTGTCACGTTTGGGGTATTGCATGATAGGAGCTGTTGTGAGCTTCTCCTTGAGATGTCTAAAACAGAGGTCACGTTGGGGGGTCCACACAAACTTGGATTGGCACCTGTTATGGCAGATAAGGGGGTAGTCAAAACGCCACAGTCAGGTATGAAGCGGCGTATATAGGCCACCTTCCCCAGGAAGGTGCAGAGTTCCAACTTATCCTTGGGTTGCGGAATCTTGCAGATGGCCTGTATCTTTTGACTGTTGGGTTTGATGCCGTCCTTTGAGACAATGTGTCTCAGAAAAGGTAGTTGCTTGCAGAAGAACTGGTACTTGGAGGGTTTGGCCAACAGTTTATGTTGTGCCAAGGTAGCAAAAACTGCCTCAAGGTCTTTATGGTGCTGTTCCACCAAGGGGCTGTAGACGATGATGTTGTCCAGGTAGACTAGGGCATGCTTGCCTATGTTTGGCGCAAATACTTTTTTCATGAAGGTCACAAAGGTGGACGGGGCATTTGTCATGCCAAAGTTGAGCACCACACATTTGTAGGAGCCATATTTAGTGAAGAAGGATGTTTTGGGGATATCTTCCTCCTTGATGAAAATCTGGTTGTAGCCTGCATTCAGATCAATCTTGGAGAAGACTGTAGCTCCTCCCAAGGCATCAAAGATATTGTCAATCAGTAGTAGTGGATAGCAATTCTTGATGGTAACTTTGTTTAGGGCTTGGTAGTCTGTGACCAGACGTAAGGTACTGTCCTTCTTGGCCACAAAGAATACAGCAGCCCCAAAAGGAGACTGTGAGGGACAGATAAGTCCTTTCTCCAACGCCTCCTTGAAGTAGGCGCGTAGGGTGTTGTCTTTGTTTGGGGTCAGCCTGTAGATAGGGCGCGCTTTGGGTACAGCCCCTTTGAGCTGGATGGAGTGTTGGATGTATTTCTTGGGGGCAGCCCAGGCAGTGCTTCCTTGAAGATTTCTGGATGGCAGGCCACACTTTTGCAGTCCTGAGGCGTGGAGGTATCCTGGTGATCTTTGAAGTGTATGATCTCGTACTGTCAGGAGTCCCAGTCAATTGCCTTCAGGTTTTCTTTTTGTCCAGGGTCTCCGTGATGCGTACAAAGACATGGTTGCATAGGAGTTGGTCCACGGAGTCAGGGTAGATCTGGTGGTTGACACCTTCACGCTTGATGGTCAACACTGAGGTTGCCCAGTCTACATGGGGATTGTTCCTTTGCAACCAGTCCAGACCCAGTACAATGTCAAACTTTGGGAAGTCAATGACGGGACCTTGGATGGTGGAATGTAAGTTCTTAAGCATGAGGGAGAAGGGGCAGTTTCCCTTGTCTTGGCAATGTGGTGTTTGTCAGCCAGGACCACGTTTTTAATCTGCAAAGAATTAGTGGCCAGCTTGAACTTTTCCACAAAGCTACTTTTGATTAGGGTTCAATCTGTATCCAAATCCAGGAGTGCTGAGCCTGTGTAACTGCAAAAACAGAAAGGATAGGACATCAGTTTATTGGGATGTCTGGCAATGGTGTACAGTACCAGGTCCTCTGAGGGCACTTGGATCATTGGGTATTGGTCCACACCTCAGGTTGGTACTCATCATTGGGCAAGTCAGGAGTTGCTGGGGAGATCTTGGCTTGCTTAGTGCTCTCCCCAGGCTTTTCCCTTATCTTTATTGCCTTGCGTGGCGGTGACACAGAAATGGGTACAATTTGACTAGCCATTGTTCCCACTTCCATGTCCATTTGAACCTGTGGGTTTGTGGTTGGTGTTATTCCTGTTGCCTCCAGGGGGTGGTCAAGTGGAGCGCCCACCTGGATGGAATCCTCGGGTCTTTCCTATTTTCCAGTTTGTGCCTTATGAAGGGTGCTGGATGTTTGTTCTGCTTTCTCTGCTTTGCAATACAGGCTTGCAGATTGATCACCTGGTCCAGGTTCACATATCTTATCACATGCAATTTGAGGGCGTTGTAGTACATGAGATGTGTGGCTGGGGTGTCAAAGGCCATGTCAGATGGTGCTCAAAGTCAGAGTTTCTTGTAGGCGTGGATGAGCTCCTTTACTGTACCAGTCTGGGTAAGGTTCTTTACTTGGCGTATTATCATGAGCACTGTATCCTTAAGCACAAATCTTGCCAGGAAGTCTTGCTTGAAGGTATCCCAGTTCTTGTTGGTGTGTTCCTTGTGCCACTTGTCACACCAGGTGCCAGCGTCATGGGTCAGGCGGCTAGAGATTTCTGTAATCCAAAATTGTTGTGGGCATTCCATCTGGGCCAGCTTGCTCTGGCAGACTGGATCCATGCAGCAGTATTGTTGTTGTTGGCCCCGGTGAAAGGTTCTAAGGCAGCGCTTTGTAGTCTTTGAGCTTTGTAGGCTGGCATGGCGCTTTTGTTGGTTGGTTGCGGCATGGAGGAGGGAGCCTGGAAGAACCCTTGTGCAGACATGGCATTGAAGGCGGGTAGGGGGATCACCGCATTCTGGTAAAGGACAAAACCATCAGGTATCTTGGCACCAGGAGTGTACAGGGTCCAGTCAGGTAGGAGGCCAGCCATAATTCTGTCAAGGATTTTTTGGCCGCAGCTTGTGCGAGCAACAGGCGGAATTTTTCAAGATAAGGTAGGATGGAGAACTTACATGTGCTACCAATGTTGTAACTGTGCTGTTTTATCAGAGTTACAAGGGGAAAAATATTTAGAAGCTAGATAATAATCTTTATTGTGAGATAGTGATTATATAGTCATGGTTAATCAATGGATAGCAGGAACATGATTTTTGATCACACAGTTGGATGAAAGAATGAGGTGGCTTGATCCTGGTAATGAGTCAAGCGCCAAAACAAGTTATCCACTGTAGAGGATCATCATCTGTTCATGATGTTGGATTTGGTAATTAAAGTTGACTTCCTAGTATGGCTTTGGGTGACAGGATAATTGGATTGCAGATCATAACCCTGCTTGTTTGGAACCTTGCTGGCAGGTCAAGCCTACGGTTTTGACAATTGGTTCAGTTGCAACAGTGGTAGCAGCGGTAGGTTCACAACCTACCTAAAAGAAAAATCCCCCCAAGAAAGGACAGAGTACAGGCTGTATGGCTACTCCCCATCAAGAGACCTTACTGCCAATCCCTGAGGGGGACATCCCAAACGGGTAAATTATTTACCAAGACCAGCTAGTTCTTACAAGTGTGTATAATTGACTCCACCTTGGACAATGTGACGCCAGCGCCACCCTGCCCCAGTTGGACCTTTCACAGTGCATGCTCAACCTCCAGCTGAAATCTTTTGTGGGGGGGGGTTGAAAGAGCCAACATTGTCAGTTGGCTTCACTTCACTAAGACCCACCCCCGTATCTGTCAAGTTCCCAAGCCCATGTAGGTTGCCACTGTGTCTGGGCGCCTCACGGGTTCCGCTGCTGTGTGGTTTACCAACTTAGCCAGTCAAGAAATTGAGGTCACACAGGCGGCATTCAGGGACGCTGCAAAGCCCTGCTACAGCAAAACCTTCTTGCCTATTGTGGTGGGAACTCCCCTTCTGGCAAATAAACAGACTGGATCCCTTCCCAAATATCTTGCTGCCTGGCAGCAAGCTCTTGCCGCTGCCCCTGAAGCCATGACTGACGGGAACACCATGCTTCTGACCCTGATAGCCAATGGGCTCAAGCCCCATATCTGTAAGTGGGTCCCTGTAGGTTGTTGCACCTCCATCAATGACTGTTACAAGGCCATTTGGAGGCCAACAATCAGGTCTTGATGGGCTTCTGCCTCACAAATGATGCTCCACCTCAACCTTGTGCAACACCTGGCAGTGCCCACAACCAAGTAGGCCGCTGCCAGCCCCGCCCACAGAAAAATGGGATTAAACACCCCCGCAAAGGGGAACTCCAGCTAGCACAAATTGAGGGTCAGGGAAAAGCCTGGGGTTTGTAGCTACAAGAGGTTCTACAACCCCACTTGACCCTCACTCTCAATCCCTCATTGTAAAGAATCCCTGCAACTACAGTGTACACAAAGTTGAAACCCTTGATGTCTTCCAGGTTCATAGTGACAACTCCGTGCTTCAAGCAAGCCACTCTCCCAATAAAGTGACCAACTTGGATTATCCTTTCTGTTTCCATGGGAATACCCACAAACTATTGGTAGATACCAGGGCTGACCACACTATGGTTGACCAGGCGTTTGCTGACCCTCAGCAACTAGACCGCATGCCAAGCAAATTCAAGACAGTGCAAGTGACTGACTCCCGTAGAGTGGCAATTACCCATGAGATGGTACCCTTGTCTGTGAGAATGGGGAACATCTAGGTTAAGCTCTCTGGGCTAATCATGGCAGGGCTCAGCCACAACGTAATTGCTGGTCTTGACTGGCTCCGTCACAATTGTCCCTACATCAACTGGGATACATCTGTTATCACCCTCAATAGAAATGGTGTGGGATTTCAGATTTATCCTGTTGAAATGAGCAAGTTACTCCACAATACCGTGTTTTTCAGAATAACAGCAACAGGCTCATACAAATTCAAGGGAGAAACTAGACTTTAATCAATGCTTGGTCAAATTCATCTGTGCAAAATCTCCTATGGTCCCTCTCTTGACCACCTCACCTCCACCAGCACCTGCCGCCTTCCTCAAGGAATAAAAGGACGTCTTCAGTGAAACACTGGACCAGCTGCCTCATCCCTGAATAATACAACAAGCTGTCTAATTGCAAGGGTTGTTGCCCAAGGCAAATTGCTTTATCCTCTGGCACCCAAGGAAGACAAGACTCTTTGTCAAAACCTTGTGGACGCGCTTGACAAGGGCTTTGTTTGCCTCTTGCTCTCTCCATACAAGGCTGATGTCTTCTTTGTATCCAAGAAGGACAGGTCCCTTTGCTTAGTCACAGATTACTGAGCCCTCAATGAGGTGACAGTTGATAATAAGTACTCCCTGCCATTGATTGACGACATGTTTGACACACTCACAGGTGCAATGATCTTAAGCAAGATTGATCTCACTGCAGGGTACAACCAGGTTTGCATTGCACCAGGGGATGAAGAAAAACTGCCTTCCACACACACTACAGGTTGTTTGAGCGTTGGGTCATGAAGTTTGGAATGACCAACGCTCCTTCCACCTTTGCCATGTTGATGAACAAAGCATTCTAGGAACTGATTGGTAAGTGTGTGGTTGTGTACCTTGACAACATTATTTTCTTCAGCCAATATTAAACCACACACCTCCAACACCTCTGTGCTGTCCTTGACACCCTCTGGAAAAATCAGCTAAAACCTAAACCCTCCAAATGCAAGTTCATCAAGTTAGAGCTGCTGTTCCTTGGGCACACCATCTCTGCCCAAGGGATAAAGCCCAACCCTGCCAAAATCAAGGCAATAACCAGCATGCCGCCTCCCACCAATGTGAGTCAGGTGTGTACCTTCTTAGGCATGGTTGCCTATGTGCACAAGTTCATTCCCAATTGCAGAGAACTGATTGAACCTCTCACCAAGCTCCTAAACACTAAACAGCGCTTTCATTGGACTCCTGCCAGAGATCAAGCCTTCAAGACATTGAAACAAAAACTTACAACTGCACCCATATTGCAGTTCCCCAATTGGAACTGCCAGTACAAACTTTAGACTGGCGCCTCTGATAGAGCCATAGGGAGCATCCTGAAGGTGGAAAAGGAGGATGGTGTCTTCCTCTCTGTGGCTTACAAATTCAGGAAGCTTATCAACTCAGAGCAGCGCTACCCTATACATGATAAAGAGTTGGCAGCAATTGTGCACTGCATTGAGAAATGGCGCTGTTACCTGGAAGGGGCTACCTTTCCACCCTGTGTCCTGAAAGATCACAACTTGCTCCAGTACTTCAACATGTAGTCCCACCTGACATGTTGGAAAGCAGGCAGGTTGAGCAACTATCCCCCTAACAGTTGCACATTGAGTACAAGCCTGAGAAGGTTTTTGTTATAGCTGACGCCCTCTCACATCTCTACGTAGTGTCCATCACTGGGGATGATGGCTTTGATCTAGATTGGCCAATGTTGTACCTCTGTCCTGAAACAACTTGTTACAAAGGCCTTAACTCAGTAACTATCTCCAAGGTAAAGGACAACAAAATTCAGTTCACCACCAATGCTTGCAACGTCTGCCACCAGGCAGAGACAGGTGAGAAGACGCCTTACATTCCCATCATACAACAAGGCGACACAATATTGCATTATCACCACACCTGGGTCACATCAGAGGACGCAACATCTTTGAGATTATGAAACAAAAGGTTTGATGACCGTGTATGTGCCAATACATCCTGGATCTCCTCAAAACGTGTGTGCTGTCTGAAAAGAATACATCCAAACCTGCACCCCCCAAGTCTGTCCTACCTATCAAAGCCATGGAACCCTTTGAATAGTGGGCCCTTGATGTTTTTGGGCCCCTCCCTGAAGACAGACTGGAGAAGAAATACATCCTAACTGCCATTGACTACTTCACTCATTGTCCAGTAGCCTGGGTGACAACTAATCACACCACCACCACCATCACCCACTTCATTGGCAAGGAAATTGTGGCCTGCTTTGGGCGGCCCAAACGTCTCATCATGGATGGTGGTCCAAAACTTGTTGGGCATGTCATGAAGGCATACTGCGCCAAGAATGCCCTTCAACAGATAGTTACCACCCCCTATCATCTGCAAGCCAATGGACGTGTAGAGCAATTAAATGGCTCACTGGTTCAACTGCTTGCCAAGCTCCCTCAGGAGCACCCCAATACCGTGTGGACTGAACACTTGCCCACCGCCCTACTTATTTTACAAGCAAGAATCAACAGAGGCACCAGGTTCAGCCCCAGCGCCTTAGCCTTTGGAATGCCTGAAAGCCCAACAGGAGTTGAACAGGGGAAGCTACAGTCTACAGTTCCTGGAAAGCTCCCCTGTTAATGACTTCATCCCTGAATCAATGGTGTTCCAAGGCCCGGGAAATCAAACATAAACAAATTGAAGGGGGGAAAAGCACCTTGAAGCCAAATACGCTGTAGGTGACCCTGTCTACACCCTCAACCCCAATTCTGCCAGGTTAGAACCCAACCACCTAGGGCTCTTCAAGATAGCCGCGGTCTATGACAATCACACCTATCAATTTGAAGATGCCCAAGGAAACACCAAGAAGCTCCACCACATTTGCTTGCGCCCCTGCCGCGTTATCCCCACACAAAGGTTCTTTGTGCGGACCTTCCCAGATCTCCCGCAGATTCTGATCCTGGTGTCTGACAACAAGCATGGGGCAAGGGGGATGTTACAACCAAGTTTCCAGACTTGCCTGCTAACATATCTTACAATACACAGGGGGCGCTTGATGAGTTTCCCCTTGAAGTATCTAACAAAATGCATCAATCTGATGACAATACCAAATTGTGAGCACTTTCTCCTAATTAGGAGCACTATCAATTAAACCTGCTAATCTCTGCACAAGTTATTCCTCAGCTTCAAACCTTACATGGAACATCCCACTATGCTACCCCCTTGTGGCCTTGTGGCTTTCCCCATATAGTATATTAATCACAATATTCTACAATAAACAACACCTTATTATAATCATTATTGTCATTTCTATTGGACTGGTGTCTTCCCCAATTCAAATACTGATCTCTCATTGGTTTGGTTGCAACAGGAGAGACCTAAAGACTCTCACCCCCAGGATGTTCTAACCGACCTCCACCTGGCAGCAACAAGAATACAAACAATAAACTTCAGCTATTTAATGGCTATATTAATGGGAACAATGGTCAATTAACTGTACTCATTTTAGAGTTACCAGCACCTAAGGCAACCAGGACAAGAGAAATACCTGGGGAGAGCAATAAGCAAGCCAAGCTCTCATGGACAACCTTCCGCCTTGCCAATCAATGGGTATTGCCTGGAGGATGTGGTTCAATGTCCAATGATCCAGGTCCCATCAGGAGATCCAGTACTCTACACCATTGCCAGACACCCCAATAAGCTGATATCCTACCCTTTCCATTTTCAAAGTTACACTGGCTCAGCACTCCTGGACTCAGGCGCAGATCATACCCTTGCCAACAGCAAGTTTGTGGACAAGTTCAAGTTAGCCACTAATCCTTTGCAGATTAAGAACCTGGGTTTAGCTGATGAGCATCACATTGCGGTTACACGGGGAACCGCCCCCTTTTCCATCATTCTAGAGAACCTCCACTCCATCATCCAAGGACCTGTCATCAACTTTTACAGGGTTTATGTGGTGCTTGGCTTAGACTGGTTGAGAAAAGATAACCCCTGTGTGGACTGGGCCACCTCACCATTGACCATCAAGCAAGAAGGGATCAACCACCCAATCCACCCAGACAGGGGGTAGTGGGTTCCTGATCACCAGTCCCCATTGTGTATCCTGTCTCAAAGCTAGGGACTGGCTGGAAGGAGATGTCATTCCCTAGTAGAGGTATGTGGCTAGCTTGAAGTTTGTACTTTTCTTGCATTACAGCAAGCTATTTTGATACTTTCCCTATTACTAGGCAGGCATCCCCTCCATGTACTTGGACTTCAGCTGGGGCTAGACCCTCTGGGAGCCTATACCAATCTTTTAAGAGCCTTGTAAATTCATTCCCAATAAAATCTCTCATTCTATCTGTCATTTCAAGATATCCAGTTAACCTTTCCTATTCCTCCTGGGAAGGTTTACTAGTGACAAACCTTTGGCACCTTTGGCAGTAGGTTTCCTCCTCCCCTTGGCTAGGGTAGAAGATGTTGAGAAATTTACTCATAAAGACTTGCTGTACTACTTAGAAATATTAGCAGGTGTCAAAATGGGCTTTTATTTGCTTTCAGAAGGAAGATCCCCTTAGAAACCTTCTGGTATATGGCCCAAGGATATAGGAAACAATTGGTTTATACCAATACTTGGAGCCCTCCAACAACTTCTTGGAATTCTTGTACTTAGTCTTGGGCTCCTGCACCTTAGTCTTGGACTCCTGCTCCTTGTTTGGGCTCCTGATCCATATCCTAAGCTCCTTCTCCTTTATCTTTGTTCTCAGCTTTCTGATAGGACTTTGTGGCCTTTGTAATCCACTGTTCCAATCCCTGAAATGACTCAGATTGCTCCCCCTTTTATAGCTCCTTGTTTCAGCCTTTTTTCTTATCAGAACTTTGGTTTTCCAGTCTTAAAATATCTAGTTTCTTCTCTTCTATAATATATTAGACCTTTTTAGTTACTTCAGCCAATTAAAAACCAGCTTTTCCTTGTTCATTCCTTAATTTTTTAGGCTAACCCCTTCATTTAAAGCCATGAAAACTTTGATTAAACAAGCTTCAACCTTCAGCCAATCATTTGCTTGGATTGAGCTTTTTTCTAAAACGTTTACCTAAGTAACTCAATCTTGACCCTGGTGCAAACCCAGTGTTGTCTCACTCTGGATAAACACTTGCTCTGCGGTTTGAACAGTTTTGCCATAATCCCTGTCACATTTCTCTGGGCAAACTTGAGTCCTTTTGCCTATGTTTTACTTAAGGGATTTCTGAACCCTAATTTCTTTACCATTTATCCGTGTTTCTCTGTGTTTTCTTTCACATTTTAACAGCTCAAAGCAGCCTGCTTCTTGCTCTTCTTAATAGTTTTGGCAAAACTCCAGCCTTTTCTCTTAGAGTTTCTCTATTCTGTTTCTGTCTACTCTGGCTTCTTCTCACTCAACTAATCTATTATAAATCCATAGTATATTTTCTGTGAACTGTTTTTTGATCTCTTTCTTATTCTTTTTTTATATTATTTTTCTTAATCCTTTATCATTTCTTTTTAACATCTTTTCCTTAATTCTTTCTCTGTTAATTTATTTTCATCAATCTTATTTTTACCTGTCCAAGTTCATTCTTCCTGCTCTTTCTTCTACTTCTTTTAGTTTTCTCAGCTAACTTACAATTCTTCTCCCAGTCCTTTTCTATGATCTTTCAGTCCTATAACTAGTCCTGCTCCATAATCTTCTAGTCCTGCTCCATCTGCACTATGAACCACAAATGTTCCTTCCTTCTCTTCAGTCCCCATTAATAACACCTCAGACTGAGGCAATAAGTCTCCTCAAGTGAGTTAGCATTTGAATGGGTCCCATATGTGACCACCAATATAGGCCATCAGCCACAGACAATCCACATGTCTGGGCAGTTGTTTTTACTCACCCAGATGGTTAGTCCAGAGCGCTCAGTTGCAAAGTAACCAAATTTACTTCCCAGGGACCTGTTCATTATCAGGTTCTGTAGCTACCTCCCTGGGCAGCTACCCTGATAACGTCTCTAGGCATAGCCATGCCTCTCTGGTGGCTTCAAGACCTCCTCAAAGCCTCCAGGAAGAAACAGACAAGGAAACCTTACCAATACATTAGGTAAAGTTCCCCACTTGCAGGCCTCCTACAAGTGGCCAAAGGATTTCAGATCTACCACAGCTCATCCTTACCTAGTAGCCCATTTTACCTACTAGACTGTGTAAACCTCTAGCCCTATTATTCACCAGTTACCTACTAGGCATTTTCCTTCTCTAAATCCACTATACTTCTCCAACTTTAAGCATAGATTCTTTATTGTGGCCAAATCAGCCCTTGCCTGCACAACTGCTCCCATTTGGACCATCACAGGGAGGATCAGGTTCTTTGGGATCAGGTATCTGTATGCATTACCAAGACCTAAGAGTAGAAGGAAAATCTCAAAGCAATTGACTGGGACTCCTGCCAGTACCAGGTAATACATTTTAAGTACCAAAAAGACACTGTTACCCCTCAAGATCAAGAAAATAGTAGCTCAATATCCAAAGATCTTCAGAAAAGCTCTTCCAGGATTGCCCCCAAGAAGCATATACAGCACAATATTCATCTTAAGGGTGCAGTACCCAAAGCACACCCCATAACTGCCTCACACCAAACAAATATGCCGCCCTTTGTGCTTACCTCAAAGAGGCTCTGGAGAAGGGGATCATCTGGCCTTCAAAGTTTTCTTTGGGGCCACTGTATTCTTTGTAGCAAAGAAATTATGGTTCTATCAGGTTATTCACTAACTATTTCACATTAAACAAGTCCACCATCAAATTATTACCATCTTCCACTCAGCAATGACCTCTTCAATGTGTTAGGCAGAGCAACAGTCTTCTCTAAGATTGACCTGACAGCTGGGTACAATCATATATGCATCAAGGAAGAATACATTCCAAAAACTGCATTTTAGACCAAGTATAGCTTGTACAAGTGTTGCCCTTAACTTTGGAATGGCCAACACAGCAGCAACTTTTGGCATGTTTATGGTTGAGGTATTTGCCCTATATATTGGAAAGCAGTTGATGGTATACCTGTAGGGTATTGCTATATACAGCTTCACTGTTGAACAGCACCACAAGGACTTGAAGGCAGTGTTTGCAACCTTGGCACAGAACAAGCTCTGTGCCAAACCATCCAAGTGCCAATTTTACTGTGGACAGCTCTCCTTCCTGGGGCACGTTATGTCAAAGGATGGTATTAACCCTGACAAAAAAAATCAGGCCATATGCAAGATGCCACCACCCAAGGACAAGGATGAGTTAAGAACCATTCTGAGTATGATATCCTACATAAACCTCTTTATACTAGACTGTGGTGTACTCACAACACTGTTATCTGCCATCACAGGGACCAAATCTAAGTTTGTATGGACCCCCAGCCGGACCTTTGTTTCCTCCACCTGAAGGAGATACTAGTGTTTTATCCCATCCTAAAGTACCCAAAAGGGACAGTGATTATCAAATGGAAACAGATGCCTCTGATTCTTTCATTGGTGGTGTACTTTGAATTAGAGCGGACACTGGCAACTTCCTACCAATGGCATACAAATCCTGCAAGCTAACTGATGGTAAATGTCATTAACCAATACATGACAATGAATTGCTAGCCATTGTACACTGCCTGGTCAAATGAAGTTGCCATCTTAAAATTAATAGGAATTCACAGCCCTAAATGATCACAAGTAGCTCATCTACTTCAAAACTCAAGAAAACCTCTCCCACCAACAGGCGCGCTGGATGGCATTCCTAGAGCGGTTCAATATGATCATCCATTACAAACTGGGGCCAGAGTTGGAAATGGTTGGCATACTATTGCAACTATATGTAAGAGCCTCTAGGGGTAAGAGCAAGATAGACCCCAATTGGCCACTCCTAGTACTACAAAGAAAAGATGAGGGGTCTCCCCAGGTACCACAGACATCACAAGAGACACAGTGATTAAGAATGAACACCTATTTTCCAATGTCTATGTGACCTTACATTGTAAAATAATCAACAGGGTGACCATCCTGTACATACCCACATATCAGAGATTTGACACCATCCTCTATTATCACCAGGATCTGGGCCATACCAAAAGTTGAAATCTGTAAAAAAATTCTCAAAGCATAAGTCCTGGTGGCCCACACTATACAGAGACATACAAGAGGTGCTTGAAAAATGTGATGTCTGCAAGAAATTTTCCAAGAGCAACACACCACCCAAGTTGGTATTGCCTATCTGCACTCAGCTACCCTTCAAAGTATGGGCCCTAGATATTGTGGGACCCATGCCAAGGAAACACAATGACAAGAATTACATCATCACTGTCATCAATTTTACTACACACTGGCCAGTAGCACAAGACATCAAGGCACACACTGGTAATAATATACAAAGATTCATAAGTAAAGAAATAATCAGCAGATTTGGAAAGCCAAAACTATTAATCACCAGTAGGGGCAAGGGATTGACCTTCAATAACACCGACATCTACCTCACCAAGAAGGATGTAAAGCACACTGTAACCACGCCTTACCACCCCCATAAAAATGGCAGAGTTGAGCAGCTGAATGGAAGCCTAGTGCAGGACCTTGACAAACTCACTTCTGGTAGCTCTGGGGATTGGCCCAAACAGCCAGCCATGGCTATTTTTTATGTTGTACCTTAGTGAATAGATCCACTAGGAAAAGCCCCTTTGAACTAGTTTGCGGCACACAGCAAAAAATTACTTAAGCCCTCATAGGGCTCAAGCTAGAAATGCCATAAAAAGTACCACATCAATCAGACCCCCAAGTACTCTGCGCCAACAACAATCAAGCTGATAAAGAAGAGAACCAGTTGCAAGACATGATTGTTCCCCACAAAGATAGACATGAAGTTAGTAACATATTCTGGGTAATGAACACAGAAAAAAGCAAGTTACAGCCAGAAAAGTTGGGCCCACTGTCACAAGTGACTGTCATCTGCATTTAATCCACATGACAGAACCTGATTCCCAGGATTTGAGCCTCAAACCCCCACAGGCTCCCAGCCTGCAGGCCCTGCTGCCCAGCCAGCTGCATTTTTTAGGCTTAAACCAGGAACTGATTGGACTTTGGAGAAACCTCTAAAACCAACCAATGAGGCACAAACCACACTCAAATCATGCCTGCTTATGAACCCCTATAGCTTAGGCAATAGAAGCGCTAGCCTGAATAGAATTTCTGTGACCAACTGGGCCCCTGCCAATAGAGCATAGCATAAATTACCTCAAAAACAAGGCACCCAGATAATGAAAAATCCCATGCCTCAAAGAGGGAACCTGAGATTCTTTACTCAAACCCAGTCAATGATGAGTTGGCAACTCCAGATGCCACCAAAGATTTCCAAACCCTGGTAAACGCTACCACTTGGCCCAATTTATTATGCAATAGGTTTCTATGATAGATGGATATACTTATACTCTGGGGCTGCCAGAAAGTTTCCCATTGCCATTTTTTAAAAAAAGTGTTATAAACCTCTGGTTCTCTAAGGTCATCTCCTACCTAATTTTAGCACTTTTTTACTTAAAGGTTGGTTTCTCTGGCTCTGTTCCTTCCACCAGAAATCCCAGGAACCCACAGACCAGCCACCTGATTTATACTGTCCCCCAAGAGCACCTTACAGCCTGGTACATTTTACGGAATATCCCCCAATCCTGCTTATTCAGAGTTTCCCTTGGAAGAAATTCTAATATACAATATCAAAGCCAGAACCCAAGAGCCTGAACTCATTGGACATGAAGGCACCTGGTATATTAAGCAGTGTTGTGTTCTGAGGCGCAGCACAGACACATAACAGGAAATTCTAACCTTAGGATTGGATTTCTACTAAGTCTTGGTTAGATGACAGGGAAGGCTATGCAATTACCTTGCGGCCCTGGAAGAATAATCTCTATTAGTTGTGGCTAGAGAGAGGCACGGAAGTACTGAAGACACAAAGACAAAAATGTGAATAGAACTTAATTTTTATTGGTGAATATGAAATGGAATATATAGTGGTTAGGAATACCACAAAA